>PYAF01002930.1:0-10859 GCA_007407185.1 Glycine tomentella | reverse complement strand
GAATGATTACTGAAAATAAAACGAGTTTGATCAATTAAAGAGCGTAGGATTGGATTTCATCGTTCATACCCTTAGTATTCAATTAATATTACCATGCATAAGTTATTTTCTATTTTTATTGATGCACACATAAAATCATCCCAAATCGATGTCTCGCATTTGAGAATCCTAAGAATATTTATCAAATATCGATCTCTCGTATATGAAATAAATATCCCGATGTTACGATTATATTCGCATGTTTATTTGCAATCTAAACGTTATGCTCTATGTCTAGCAACGTAACATAAAGAGTAAATTTATGCAGTTCAAACCCTAAGATTACTTCTCAGTCTCACTTCGAGTTTAAGTTCGTGATACTAGTGATCAAGTAGTATCAAGCGTTAAGTACAGAATAAATTTACCAATAATAAATAGAAAGACTTATGCAAAAATAAATATCAAAAGAAATACTGTAAGGGTAAGAAGATTACATCCAATCCTTTGAGAAAAGCTAGCCGAGCATGGGTAGAATCTCCGTAGAAAAATAGGTGAAAGGATTCATCACCGCCTTCTGATTCGACAGAGTTTCCACCCTAATTTTCCCTCACTCACTAATCTAAACTCTCACTAAACAAGGACTAAAGAAACAAAAAGCTTAGAAAAGCTTAGAACAAGAGAGAGAAGAGAGAATTTGGCTTGGAAGAATGTGTTTTGCCTTTGGGGGGTGCATGGGTATTTATAGGGGTGGATCTGAGCGGTTTTGGTCGCCCAGGCAACCCATTTATGCATGTTTTGGTCGCCCAGGCGAGCTAAAGCCCAACTTGTTGATCCACTTAGCCTACTTGCTGTCCACTTGCTGAAGCCACTCGCCCAGGCGAGCATTTTGCACTACATTCACTCGCTTGGGCGAGTTAAACGTACCTTCTGGAATAATTTTTGGGCTTTTGGGCCTGGTTTGCTTGATGTACCTCCCAATTTTGCTTTATGGTCCCTTTTTGCTTGCTTTTTGTTTTTCGAAAGCCTCGAAAGTCCTCGAATGCTAGCAAAATAAAAATAAAACTTGGATGAATCTTCGAGAAACATAATTACTAAGTGTTTAACATAAACTAACTAGATTAGGGCAAATTTTGACAGATTTTCTTAATTAAAACATAAGATAAATGCTTCAAATGTAATCCGAATTTTACTAAGATATGGCATTTATCAGCAAGCCAGCCCATATCAAATCTGAGTGCTCAATCTACTTAAGGAAACAACAAGGAGAAGGCAAGTTGAAAAAGGAAGGGAAAGCTAGAAGAGCATACATAGCTTGGGAAGAGAATGAGTCAACAAGTTCAGATTCTTCCATAGAAAATGAAGAAGCTAATATGTGTCTCACTTCCACCATCAATGAAGATGATGGTGATTTGCTAAGTGATGAAGATGAGGTAAATTCTGAACTTGATCAAGCTATTCATGCTTTTCAAGAAATGCATGAGGAAGCCCAAAAACTTGCAAAATCCAATAATAGGCTTAGAGGAAATCTTAGATGGCATATTGAAAAAATTACTGAATTGCAAAATGAGATTTGCAACTTGAAAGAAGAAAATGAAAATTTTGTTTCAAGTTACAAATTGAATGGATGTGTGTGTGCTTCTTCCTCTAGCAATGTTGACAAGTATAAATTACTTCAAAAGGATTTTGATGAGTATAAACAAAGTCAAGGTGAATAACATATATTGCTTATGGCTGAAAACAATGATTTGATTGATCTCTTGAGAAAGTTTTACAAGGGAAAATGCAACTTGGCTGAAATGCTAAGTGTGCAAAGATATGCTGGAGATACTTCTGGTTTGGGGTATAAATATGGTTCAAAATCAATGGGTAAATCATTTTTTGTACTCCAAAACAGAAGAATCAAAAGTGGCAAAGAAACTCAAGAGTTAATCAAAATTTTGGATTTAGAAAAAAACTCAAAATCTGACACTTGCAACTATTGTATGGAAAAGGGGCACACATCATTTAAATGCTATGCTAGGAGATTCTATGTGCCTAATGGTGATTGCATTTGGATTCCTAAAAGAAAGAAAATGCTAACCCCTATGGACCCAACTTCAATTGGGTACCTTCACTTGAAATCTGATTTAAATTTTGCAGGTGTGTCTAAGAGCTAGAACATCAACTTGGTATCTTGACAGTGGATGCTCTAGACACATGACTGGAGACATGTCCCTACTCTCAAATCTGACTCTCAAAGAAGGAGGATATGTCACCTATGGAGATAATAATAAAGGGAAGATAATTGGAGAAGGTAATATTAGAGACAGCTTCAAAGCTAAGATAAAAAATATGTTGTATGTAGATGGATTGAAGCACAATTTGTTGAGCATAAGTTAGTTGTGTGACAAAGGCTTTAAAGTGAATTTCAACAAAGAATGCTGCATAATTTCTAATGATAAAAGTGGTGAGGTACTGCACATAGGTAAAAGGAAAGGTAATATATATGTGCTATCAATTGATCATGCATTATTCCATAAATCTTCTTGCCTAATAAGCAAAGTTGATGAAACATGGCTGTGGCATAGAAGAACAAGTCACATAAACATGCATCACATGAACAAGCTCATAAGAAAAGATTTAGTAATTGGATTATCCAAACTCAAGATTGAGAAGGACAAACTTTGTGATGATTGTCAAAAGGGGAAACAAACAAAGAACTCTTTTCAAAGTAAAAACATTGTTTCCACCTCTAGACCACTTGAACTTCTTCACATTGATTTGTTTGGTCCTTCTAGAACAATGAGTTTAGGTGGGAATTATTATGGACTTGTGATTGTGGATGATTACTCTAAATACACTTGGACTCTGTTTTTGAAATCCATGAGTGATGTTTTCCTTGCTTTTAGAAAAATGGCTAAGCTTACTCAAAATGAGAAAGGTTGTAAAATTATATCAATAAGAAGTGATCATGGCGGTGAATTCCAAAATGAACATTTTGAAAAATTCTGTGAGGAAAATGGAATTAATCACAATTTTTCAGCTCCAAGAACACCCCAACAAAATGGTGTTGTGGAGAGGAAAGATCTCTTGAGGAAGGAGCAAGAACACTTCTTAATCAATCAAATTGGCTTAAGTATTTTTGGGCTGATGCTGTAAGCACTGTATGTTATACTTTGAATAGATTACTTATAAGGCCTATTTTAAAGAAAACTCCTTATGAGTTATACAAAGGAAGAAAGCCTAACATTTTTCATTTCAGAGTATTTGGCAGTAAGTGTTTTGTATTAAATAATGGGAAAGAATCACTTGGAAAATTTGATGCTAAGGCAGATGAAGCAATTTTCCTTGGATATTCATTGCATAGCAAAGCTTATAGAGTATTCAACAAAAGAACAATGTGCATGTACATGTGATTTGTGATGAAACTAATCCCTCTAAGGAGGAAAAAGAAATTGACAGTGATACAGGTCAGCTGGAAGAATTAATTGAAATAGACAAATCCTTAACCAAAATTGAAGAACCAAGTGCTGAAGCAAAATCCACAACCCCTTTTCAAGTGTCTAAAGATTGGAGAACAACAAGAGACTTATCACTTGACAACATCATAGGTGAAGTTTCAAAGGGAGTATCAACTAGATCTTCACTAACGAACCTATGCTGTGACATGGCTTTTGTTTCTCAAATTGAACCTAAGAACATTGATCAAGCCTTGAATGATGAACATTGGATGCATGCCATGCATGATGAGCTCAATCAGTTTAAGAGGAGTGAAGTTGGGGAACTTGTTCCTAGACCTTCATCTCTTAAACCCACTGGCACAAAATGGGTTTTTAGAAATAAACTTGATGAGAGTGGAATCATAGTCAGAAACAAAGCTAGATTGGTGGCTAAAGGCTATAACCAAGAAGAAGGCATAGATTATGAGGAAACTTTTGCTCCAATTGCTAGATTGGAAGCATGTCTCACTGTGATAATCGATTACTTAAGCCTTGTAATCGATTACCTTCACCATAAGAAGATATAAGGCTCACTGGAATAATCGATTACCACTCGGGATAATCGATTACTTATGCCCTGTTACATGTATAATTCATAAAATGAGTCAAATAATCGATTACTATAAGCAATAACCAATTACTGATCATCTTCAACCTCTGACTAAGGAACAAATAATCGACTACTCAGTAAAATAATCGATTACCATGTGTTTTTCTGAAGCCTAATTGCTCTGGAATAATCGATTACTGAACGAAATAATCAATTATTCATACTGTTGAACGGTGCCTGACAAGTTTTTATGGGTTATGTAACTGGCCAATCAGTTTTAAAACGTACCCAATGACATTAAACTGTCACCAACAGCTATATTTTTGAAATTATGGACGTTTAGGGTCTGATTTGTGCCTATAAATAGTAAAATCACAAGCCTTGATTCCCAGCACCTATCCTCTTCTTTCTCTCTACATTTTCTGCAAATCTTCTGTGTCTAAACTGTGTTCAAACCTTCCATTTAAATCATGTCTGAACCAACCCCTAAGAGAATTAGGAAACCCAAAAGAAAAGCTGGGGAATCTTCTTCAAATCCCCCTCCTCCTCAACCTGCCAATAGGTTAGACTTATGGTTGATTCAGAAGACTTTTAAGTCTTAGTCTTTTGGTTGTTATATTTTTAGTTTTTTTTATATATGTTTCTTTTTCTCTATGTACTGCCCTATATGACACTTATCCTAATGAAATATGCATTTCTATTTATATATCCGCTGTGCTTACATTGTTTTTGACTTTTAACAAGCCAAATAGGGGGAGAATTGATTAAGGGGGAGTAAATTCGAATATACTCTGTTTGCCCCTGTTTTTGGTTGAATTTTTTTCCCAAAATTTGAATTGAATGTATGCTGGAATTTAGGGGGAGTAAAGGTGTAAAAAGGAACTCAACAGAATAATATAAAGCTTAATTGAAGTTTCATGAATCACATATGCTTTAACAAAGTGTTTCTTGGCAAAAGGCATTTGAAATTTTTACAGGTTATAAAGCTTGAAGTTCATCAATGAAAACCTCAATTAATCTCCAAGTATCTAAGCATAATCAAATTGTAGATTTGGCACGTTTAAAGCCAAAAAGGGGGAGATTGCTGATTCAAGAGGATTTATGCATAAATGGACAAGGATCAAGCTTTGGTGTTTTGTGCTTTCAACATGCCTCATTGGAAAAATGTCAAAGCAGCTATGAAGATCAATTTGATTTATGTAAAAAGGGAAGTTGTGTAATCTGATAATCCAAAAGCATATCATGTATAATCATTCATCTAGGATTGTTAGATTGAAGGTCTAAGTAAAAGCAGTTAACAAGAAAGGCATTTAAAAAGCAAAGTTTTTGGAAAAATGATGTTTTCCTAAAATAATCGATTACAACATTAATGGCATCGATTATTTTGTTCTTCATGCCTTCTGGAAAACAAATCAAGAACGTAATCGATTACATATCGGATTAATCGATTACATAGGCTAAAATGAAAATCTTACTGACTGTCTTAATTGATTACATAAGATCGTAATCGATTACATCTATGCCTATGGATTACATGTTCTGCTGATTTAATCGATTACATATCATTTTAATCGATTACATAAGCTTTCTTTAGTGACTTTCTGGGTTTCTGAAAGTGTTTTGGCTTCACAAATTCGTATGGGTTTATGTTCTTAAAGAAGTGAAGCATCATTAATGTTCAAAGCATAAGGAAAGGCATGCATTGAGTCTGTAATCTTTCTTTCGACCTGTTGTATCATTCACATGCATATGTTTTCTGGATTATCAGGTGAAATCTTTCCTTGTTCTTTGAAGGTGTAAATCTTTTAATTGTTTTCTGTAAATATTAGCCTATTGTAAATTGGGTTCTTACTTGAAGATTAGAGATAGTGTTTCTCTAAGGGTTGTTGAGTAGTGTTCTAAGTTTTGGGTTAGTCTCTAAGAGTCTAATAGTGTTTTAGACTTCTGAACTTTATCTAGGGTTGATAAAGAGAGGCTTGTAATATCTTGTAAGAATATTATTTGAAATAGTGGAACTCTACTCTAGTGTTGAGTGGAAGAACTGGATGTAGGTTCATAGTGTTTGAAGTGAACCAGCATAAAATTTGTGGCTTATCTTTATTCCTTTCTCTTCATCTCTAAATTGCTTTGGTTGTGAATCAAGTTACATTACACAGAAAGTTTTAAATTGCTTATTGATTTCTTGACAAAGGAATTTGATTGAATACAAGATTCTTGGTTTCAAAATATTTTTAAAGTGATAAAGATCCTGTGGAAACTCTGAAGTGAAAATTTTAATTTACCAAGGTTCAACCAATTCACCCCCCCTCTTAGTTGTATTGAAGTGTTCCTATCATTCTCAAGAATCACTTGGAAAATTTGATGCTAAGGCAGATGAAGCAATTTTCCTTGGATAGTCATTGCATAGCAAAGCTTATAGAGTATTCAACAAAAGAACAATGTGCATTGAAGAATCTGTACATGTGATTTGTGATGAAACTAATCCCTCTAAGGAGGAAAAAGAAATTGACAGTGATGCAGGTCAGCTGGAAGAATTAATTGAAATAGACAAATCCTTAACCAAAATTGAAGAACCAGGTGCTGAAGCAAAATCCACAACCCCTGTTCAAGTGTCTAAAGATTGGAGAACAACAAGAGACTTATCACTTGACAACATCATAGGTGAAGTTTCAAAGGGAGTATCTACTAGATCTTCACTAAAGAACCTATGTTGTGACATGGCTTTTGTTTCTCAAATTGAACCTAAGAACATTGATCAAGACTTGAATGATGAACATTGAATGCATGCCATGCATGATGAGCTCAATCAGTTTAAGAGGAATGAAGTTTGGGAACTTGTTCCTAGACCTTCATCTCTTAAACCCATTGGCACAAAATTTAGAAATAAACTTGATGAGAGTGGAATCATAGTCAGAAATAAAGCTAGATTGGTGGCTAAAGGCTATAACCAAGAAGAAGGCATAGACTATGAGGAAACTTTTGCTCCAGTTGCTAGATTGGAAGCAATCAGGTTATTACTTTCATATGCATGTCTCATGAATTTCAAAGTTATTCAAATGGATGTTAAAAGTGCATTTTTGAATGGATACATTGAGGAGGACATATATGTTGAATAACCTGCTGGTTTTACTTATTTTAAACATCCAAACTATGTTTATAAACTGAAAAAAGCACTTTATGGTTTGAAACAAGCTCCTAGACAATGGTATGAAAGGTTGAGCAAATTTCTGCTTGATCAATCTTTTACAAGGGGCAGTATTGATAAAACTCTGTTTATCAAAAGGCATGGCAATGATTTCTTATTGGTTCAAGTGTATGTGGATGATGTAATTTTTGGTTCTACTAATCACTTGTTGTGCAAGGATTTTTCATCAGCTATGCAGAAAGAATTTGTGATGTCAATGATGGGTGAACTAACATTCTTCCTAGGACTTCATATAAAGCAAATGAAGAATGGAACCTTTCTCAACCAATCCAAGTATTGTCTGGAAATTATCAAGAAATTTGAGATGGAGAAAAGCAAGGATGCTGCAACTCCCATGGCTACATCAACATACCTTAATTTAGATGAAAGTGGAAAGAAAGTTGATGAGTCTAAGTACAGAGGAATGATTGGATCTTTGCTCTACCTAACAGCTAGTAGACCTGATATAATGCTTAGTGTTTGCTTATCTGCAAGATATCAAGCAAATCCCAAAGAGTCTCATTTTAATGTTGTGAAAAGGATCCTCAAATATCTCAAAGCTACACCTAAAGTTGGTCTTTGGTATACTAAAGGTGCTTCTGTCAATATTGTTGGATATTCTGATTCTGATTTTGCAGGTTGCAAATTAGATAGAAAAAGCACAAGTGGCACTTGTCATCTTCTAGGAAGTTCATTAATCTCATGGCATTGCAAGAAACAATCATGTGTTGCATTGTCCACTATTGAAGCTGAATACATCTCAGCTGGAAGTTGTTGTGCACAAAGCTTGTCGCTAAAATAACAAATGCAAGACTATGGAGTAGAACTAAATGAGATTCCTCTGCTATGTGACAATTCAAGTGCTATAAACATATCAAAGAATCCAATAATGCATTCAAGGACAAAGCATATCGAGATCAGACATCATTTCCTTAGGGATCAAGTTCAAAAAGGTAACATAAAGGTAGAATTCATTGACACCAATAACCAACTTGCTGATATTTTCACAAAACCATTATCAAGGGATAGATTTTATACACTAAGAAACATGCTAGGTATTCTAGATGAAAGTAACATAAACTAGCTTGTTCTATATGTGTTTTGTATGATGAATCAAAGCCAAAATGTCACAAGTGTGTATGATTGTTTAGAAACTTGTATAAAAGCTGCTAAGTGATCTGTTTCTGTTAAACATACTGGAATAATCGATTACAACATGGGTTAATTGATTAAATTTATTAAAAATCACATTCAGTATGAAAATTGTGCTCATGTAATCGATTACACATATATGGTAATCGATTATTCTTCACATTGCCAAATTTCAAATGTTTCTAGAATAATCGATTACACATCAGGATAATTGATTACAATAATTAGAATTCTGTGATTGAAAGCATGTCTCACTGTGATAATCGATTACTTAAGCCTTGTAATCGATTACCTTCACCATAAAAAGATATAAGGCTCACTGGAATAATCGATTACCACTTGGGATAATATATTACTTATGCCCTGTTACATGTATAATTCATAAAATGAGTCAAATAATCGATTACTGCAAGCAATAATCTATTACTGATCATCTTCAACCTCTGACTGAGGAACAAATAATCGACTACTCAGTAAAATAATCAATTACCATGTGTTTTTCTGAAGCCTAATTACTCTAGAATAATCGATTATTGAATGAAATAATCGATTATTCATGCTTTTGAACGGTGCCTGACAAGTTTTTATGGGTTATGTAATTGTCCAATGAGTTTTAAAACATACCCAATGACATTAAACTATCACCAACAGCTATATTTTTGAAATTATGGACGTTTAGGGTCTGATTTGTGCTTATAAATAGTAGATCACAAGCCTTGATTCCCAGCACCTATCCTCTTCTTTCTCTCTACATTTTCTGCAAATCTTCTGTGTCTAAACAGTGTTCAAACCTTCCATTTAAATCATGTCTGAACCAACCCCTAAGAAAATTAGGAAACCCAAAAGAAAAGCTGGGGAATCTTCTTCAAATCCCCCTCCTCCTGAACCTGCCAATAGGTTAGACTTATGGTTTTCCTCTGAGAGTGACAAAATTAGTTACCTACAGTTCAATGCCACCAAACCAGTGGCCTCTCCAAAATATCTTGAACTTGATTGGTTCATAAGGAAGGGTTTTCTATACTTGCTTGAAGGGTTCAATGCAAGGGGCTATCAAATCAAAAGTCAAGGGTGTAGAGATGGTTATAACCCCTGAGATTTGGGAAACAGTGGCTGGGTTAATGTGTGAGGGTGTTAGGAGATTTGATCAAGATCCTGAGGGCTATAACAAAATGGACACCTACAGAGAAATGCTTCATGATCCTCACATGAGGCTTAGGACTAGGCTAGGTACAGGTCCTATGAATGCTGAGGATAGACTCCTACATTACATAATCACATATGTAATAACCCGTAGAGCAACTAACCATGCCCAAGCAACTGATGAGGATCTTCAGTTGGTATTTGGGCTGAAGAACCATATTCCCATGAACTAGGTGCTCATTATTGAAGAAATCATGCTTAAGTCCAAGAGACTTGTGAATTATCCTTTTCCATATCCTGTGTTTGTCTCTAGGCTGATTGATCACTTCAACATTGATGTTGAAAATAAGGTTGTAGACAACACAAACTCATCCAATAGCCTAATTAAAGAGAAGCATTTGACCAGGATGGGTATGAGGAAGACACCCAATGGCTGGGTGATGGCCAATCAAATTGGAGCTGCTGCACAAGAAGAAGAAGTGGCTGCTGATTCAGAAGATGAGGAACAACAACAGCCTGCTCAGCCTCCCTACACTCCTTTTGAATCCCTCATGCTGAGCAAGATGGATGGGCTACTCAACATGCATCATGAGTTCAAGGCAGAAACTCAAGGTGCTTTTAGGGAGATAAATGAAAGACTAGATGCTATTGAAGCCCAACTTAGGATGGATGATTCAGAAGACTTTTAAGTCTTAGTCTTTTGGTTGTTATGTTTTTAGTTATTTTTATATATATGTTTCTTCTTCTCTATGTACTGCCCTATATAACACTTATCCTAATGGAATATGCATTTCCAGTTATATATCCGTTGTGCTTACATTGTTTTTGACTTTTAACAAGCCAAATAGGGGGATAATTGATTAAGGGGGAGTAAATTCGAATATACTCTGTTTGTCCCTGTTTTTGGTTCAATTTTTTTGCCCAAAATTTGAATTGAATGTATGCTGGAATTTAGGGGGAGTAAAGGTATAAAAAGGAAGTCAACAGAATAATATAAAGCTTAATTGAAGTTTCATGAATCACATATGCTTTAACAAGTGTTTCTTGGCAAAAGGCATTTGAAATTTTTACAGGTTATAAAGCTTGAAGTTCATCAATGAAAACCTCAATTAATCTCCAAGTATCTGAGCTTAATCAAATTGTATAGATTTGACATGTTTAAAGCAAAAAAGGGGGATATTGTTGATTCAAGAGGAGCTATGCATAAATGGACAAGGATCAAGCTTTGGTGTTTTGTGCTTTCAACATGCCTCATTGGAAAAATGTCAAAGAAGCTATGAAGATCAATTTGATTTATGTAAAAAGGGAAGTTGTGTAATCTGATAATCCAAAAGCATATCATGCATAATCATTCATCTAGGATTGTTAGATTGAA
>PYAF01002929.1:54656-70111 GCA_007407185.1 Glycine tomentella | reverse complement strand
GCCTTCAAGAAGTGTTCTTGAGTCTTGACAAGAAGTGGTGTGGATCAACATTAGAGGGCTTGTATCTTCAAGCCTATCCTTGATCATCAAATTTCGAATATAAACAAGGTAACATCTATGTCCTAAAGAATGATTCTTGTGTGGTATGTGTGTTTCCGCTTGAAAAATTTTGTTTTTCTCACATGCCTTCGGGCTTCAAAGCCCTGTCTTTCACTCTTTTTCTTGTGTAAGAACTTCATGAGTCTTATCAATGGCTTCTCAATGCTATTGTGGTGATTCTTCATAGGCTTATTGGAAAGCTTTTCCATGGTGTCATCCACTGTCATTCTTAATATCTCTTCCATCTTCCATTGCTGAATTAAAAAGCTTAAAACAATCCCAAATTCTGGGAAAGTGTAGAATTTAGAGTTCTTGAGTTTTGCTTGAAGATTGGGTTTCAATGCAAGGTAGATTTGGGAAACTTAATGTCTAATGGTTGTAGACATAACATCATATGGTATCTAGAGCCCAATCCTTGTGAAATTCTTCTTCAAGTTTAGTTTTAAATGTTCTTCAAAGGTAAAAAAACTACAACAAATCCAAAAACGAAAATTCATTTCAATTCCTTGTTTCTTGTTGTTTTCATTTGATTTTTGGTCGTGTGGGCTTGTTGTATGTTCCACCACATAACCTTGTGTTTCCTTTAAGTTTCATGTGTTCATGTTCTTCATCTTCTTCATGTGTTCTTTATATTTTTTCTAATTTTCTTGTCTTGATTCTTGTCAATTTTTGTTTGTAGTGTTTTTTGTGTTGTATGACCACTTGTTTTGATTCTACTCTCATGTCTAATTTGAATTGAGTTGTTAGAAGCAAATTTTACAATTGTTATACATTGTTTTTAATGATTCATTGAATTTCTTTAAGAATTTTTGAACTTGTGCAAAAGAAAAACAAAACCTTACAAAAAAATTTGTGAAAGAAACAATCAAAAGCAAAAGAAAAATACATCAAATGGTATCAAATTGGTACAACCAAAGACATTATTGATTGGTGGCTGGAAAAAGTGAAAGAAAAACAGAATTTAGAAGTAAATCAAAGCTACAAAAGCTACAAGTTCAAAAGGCCAAGTTTAAACCAATTCACCTCCCCTCTTAGTTATTGTGTGCATTCTCATTGTTTTCAGCCAGCTCATCCCTTGTACAAGAGGAAGGGAAACACCAACTTTCTATCTATTACACATGTTGCATCCTCCATGATATTGAGAAGCAATACCTAATGATAGAGACGGTAGCATTGACACTCATTACCTCACCCCGATGCCTCATGGCATACTTTCAAAGTCACCAAGTGGTAGTTAAGATGAACTACCCCATCAAACAGATGTTGTGAAAGCCTGAACTACCAGGAAGGATGGTAGCATGGTTCGTAGAACTATCAGAGTTTGATCTCCAGTACGAACCTCGCAGCCCCATGAAGATATAGTTCATGGAAGATTTTCTAGCAACGTTCACTGGCAACGACCAAACCACCCCAGGCTGGTGGGACCTCTACGTAAATGGAACGTCCAACATAAAAGGAAGTGGGGTAGGCATCATCCTCGAAGGGCTTATTAATGTCACTTTAGAGCAAGATCTGAAGCTTAACTTCAAAGCCTCAAACAATCAAGTCGAATATGAGGCACTTATAATAGGCCTGAAGCTAGCTAAAGAAGTCGGAGCCAAAAAGCTAAGATACTACACTGACTCGCATCTTGTCCAAGGGCAAGTTGCCAACAGATATCAAACTAAGGAGACAATACTCCTCTAGTACTATCACACTGCAAAACTCTCATTGACGACTTTGAGTGTTTTAAAATGTACCACATACCTAGGGAAAGAAACACCAATGCATGCTTGCTCTCCAAGCTGGCCATCACCAAAAAGACTAGGCATCTCAAGACCATTATCTAGGATACACTCCAAACGTCCACCATAAACACCAAGGAGGTCATGGTAGGAGAAGAGGAGAAACCAGATTGGATGACCCCCTACAATAATTTCCTAATTTGAGGGGCATTTCCACCAAACGAGAATGAAGCCCGACCCTTGAAAAGGAAGGCCAGCAACTATGTTATCCTTGATAGCGAGCTATTCAAAAAAGGGTTGACAACACCATTGCTTAGTTGCCTGAACGACCAATAGGCAGACTATGCCATGCGAGAGCTTCATGAAGGGATTTGCAGTCTCCATACAAAAGTTTGCAAATATCTCTTGCACCCTTCTTGACAACCTGCATAGCTTAAGTTCTGCTTGCCCTGGGTTCGTTGCCAAAGGCCCCAGGGCCAGTCAAATTCCTACTATTTGTCATCGACTATTTCACCGAATGGATCGAGGGGACACTATGATTATAACAGGGTGGACATAATGATGAGGAAGAGGAAGACGACTCTACCGATGAAAGTGTGATGGGGATGGAGATTGGATCTTCTACGTCTAAGTGCTCACTAGACAATATTATGGGAGAAAGGAGGGGAGGGGATGAGAAGCAAAAGAAAGATGATCAGAGGTATCACCAAAATGTTCAGCTGGAAGATGAGACAGTGGAAAATTCACTAAACAATAATCGTGAGGGTCAAGCCAGTGTACATATAAGTCTACAAGATTCAACCAATGTCAGGAGCCCACCTATAATATAAAAGGTTATAGACAACTCAGAAAGGGGGAAGAGCATAAAGGAACTTGTGGTTGTCATCAAAAATTGTAAGGGTGATCTGCAAAAGATGAAAAGCATGTTGGGAGTAGTAGATTTGGGGATATCAGAGGGACAAGGTTTGGTAGCACGGAGCTCGAGAATGTACCAAGTAGTAGCAGTATAGATAAAGGGTTTAGTAATGGAAATTTGAAAGAGTTGGAGGTGGTCCCTATATTAATATTCGTTGGAGGAGATATTTTGAAGGAAAGAACTATTGGGCTCAAAGCCCAATTTTATTTCAAAAAATAGAGTCAGTTGATGATGAAAGGAAAAAGGATGAAGATAACGATGAACTTGGTCATGGAAAAGTGCCAAGAAATACTTTGGATTATAGGCCTTTGTTAGAGGGAGAAATATCTGTGACAAACATATTTGATATACTTCTTAGAAAGGGCCTAAAGTCTTCCTCGTGTGGTGATTTAACAAAAAAATGGGTCAGTTGTGCATGGTGCTAGGAAAAAAGACAACAAGGATAGTATTCAATCTAAAAGGGATAATAAGGAGGTTAGGAAAGAAGTTATATCAGGTAGGGAATATAATTCAATAGAAAGTGCAATCGAATTAAATAAGCCCCTTCATGATCTGAAGAATAGTTGTCAATATGAGAGTGTTAAAAGAAGAAGAAACCCTAGTTCTC
This sequence comes from Glycine tomentella, assembly GCA_007407185.1. Lineage (NCBI taxonomy): Eukaryota > Viridiplantae > Streptophyta > Magnoliopsida > Fabales > Fabaceae > Glycine > Glycine tomentella. Next base: position 66,765 of record PYAF01002929.1, on the reverse strand, counting down.
AAAAGGAAGGGATCTCATCTAGCAAGTATTGTTCTGGGGAAACTTATTGGATGAAGAATGATATGGTGCAGGCAACAAAAATTTTGAATATGCGAAAGGACTTAGGGGTAGCATTTGAAGATGGAAAAGAGGTTAAGAAGCAGAAACTAATCCACATGGAAAAAAGGACTTTCATTAAAATGACAGTCTAGGAAGTGAAAAGAAGGAGGCTATTCTTGAAAAGTTTTTATGAAGTTAATGTCATATAATACAAGTTTTTATGAAGTCAATGTCATATAATGTCATGGTGATAGGGGTTAGAGAATTGGTTAGAAGGAAGGAGATTCAACTTTTGTGTCTATAAGAAACTAAAAAGGAAAATATTGCGAAGGAGGTATGTTATGCTTTATGGGGTGATTGTGAGGTCGTGTGGGAAATGTCACCATCAAATAATCGAGCTGGAGGATTGATGTGTTTTTGGAGCAAAAAAGCCTTTCATTTAAATAATTCTTATAGAGGTGAAAGTTTTCTTGCCTTGGAGGGAGTGTGGTTGGATGGAGATAAGAGAGGTGATCATTATGAATGTATATTCACCTTGTGATACAGAAAGGAAGAAAAGATTGTTGCAAGAGCTAAGTAGTTATAAATAAAACTCTATCATTACAAGATGGTGTGTGATGGGGGACTTTAATAGTGTAACAAGGAGTAGTGAAAGGCTTGGTGAAAGTGTAGGCTCACAAGGGAGAAGTGCAATGGAGGGGTTTAATCAATTCATGGTGTAAAGAATATGAATATCTCACACTTAACCAAGAGGGGGGGTGAATTGGTTAAGCCTTGGTATTTTAAAATTTTTTTTTTAATCAAAATCAGAGTTCCTAGGATCTTTGTAACACCCTGAAATTTCAATAACTGCAAATATATATTGTATGAATTATTCTTGTGCAACTGTTGATGTGAGTGTTAGGTTATGTGAGATTTGATTGGTCTATATTTAAATTATTTGGGTGAAATATTAATTAGAGATATTACAAAAATGTTTGAAGAGAAATGACCATATTACCCTTCCTTTGAAGCAGAAATTACGGAAATGCCCTTGAGGTGAAAATGACGATAATGCTCTTTGATATTTTTTGTTAGATATTTTAAAATGGAAGTTACAAAAATACCCTTAAAGCCAAAATTACACAAATACCCTTAGATATTTTGTTGAGATATTTTATAGTTAAAATTACAATTGTACCCTAGGGTGAGTGACAAATTATCATAGTACCCTTGAGGCAAAAATTACCAAGACACCCTTTGATATGTTGTGAAAGCTTGATGAAATTACCAAGTGCCCTTGGATGACAGATTACCAAAATACTTTTAGTGATAGGAAGTCTCAGAATAGAATTTCTATGAATTTTATACGGTCATAACTTTGAAATTTTATCCAGGAGAATTCAAGCATCAGAAAAATATGGAAAAATGATAAATAGAATTTGTAGAATTTTCTCTTAATTGTAGGATGAATAGACTTATTCAATAAGATGGTTTAGTAATTTTGATGGTTAGAAGTAGAACGGACCAATCAGAATTAAGAAAAAGAGCAGTCTTATATGTAAGGTCTGTGTAGCACTCTATATAGACTGCTTGTGAGCAATTTATACTGTAATTGAAGTCAGTTTCTGGAAATCTCTAGAGTTCTATTATTTAATATTATCCTTAGGTAGAAGAGTTCGAATTGAACTTTGCTTCTTTGGTAGAAAAATTCAAATTGAACTTTACTTCCTCTTAAGAAATGCCATGTGTGAAGTCATATTGAAATTGAATTCTTCTTCTTCATAAAAGGTGACATGTGGACACAAGGAGAGCCACATAATTTTCTTCTCTTTAAGAAAATGAAAACATGATAAGTAGAAAAATATCTTAAGATTCATAAATTAAAATGATAAGATACAATCATGAAGGCTTAAGAAATACCTAGCCACTTGTAAGCCACCATTGATGAAGGAATAAGAAGCCATCATAACCTTGAAGAAAATGTATACAAGATGGCATGAAGAGAAGAAAAATCTTCTCTTAATCTCCTAGTTGGTCACGTGAAAATGGAAAAAGAAGGAGAAGCTTCATGACTTAGACAAGTGGAGGGACACTTGTAAAGAAGGCATCATGACTTAGACAAGTGGAGGGATACTTGTAAAAGAGTCGTCATGGCTTAGAAGATTTTTGTAAAGTTGGAAGATATTTAGCAAGAGTCATTATGAGCTTGGTTAAGATGGAATGGAATGAGATGAAACTAAGTTCTAATAAAACCAAATGAGAGTAACTAGTTAGAAAGGGTAGAAATGTCCTTGAATATTTTATTATTTTCCAAACTCTATATAAAGGGAGGAAGGCCTTAAGTGGAAGTCATTCTTCAAGTTTTCCTTTCTACCCACCTTCACATGAACTACTCTCCTTTTATCTCTTTTTTATCCTTTCATTTTCAAAGCATAAAAAGACCTCACTTTCTTGAAGAAATCACTTGTAGAAGAGCTAGCATATTAGGAAGAGATAAACAAGCTTAGCAAAGAGGTTATAAGGTATGTATAGGGAAGCTTTATGACAAAGATAGTTTAAGTGTTGTTTATGATAAAGATAGTTTAAATGTTGTTTGTGTTTGAATAAGTGCTTGAAGTTCTGTGTAGTATGAATTGTATCTGAGAAATTGTTGGACTCAAGTTATAGTTATATAATTGAGTGCTTGAATGAAGTTTCATGTGTTGTGTAGTGTTTCTATACATGGGTGATATGTTGTGTACTTGAATAATAAGCTGAGTTCTGTACTTGATTTATGTTGAATTTCTGAGTAAAGTGTATAAGACAATGATTGAAGACTGATGTTGAAAATAAATACGAGTTGATAAAATGAAAAGAGTTATGCATTAGGTGAATCAGTTTCATGTGTCTCATGTTCATAAGAGTTGCCTCAGAGTGGAGGTGTGTATAAGAGTTGCCTCAAAGAGGAGGTGTGTCAGATAGCTGCAGGAACTGAGTCCGTGCGTTCAGACAAAAGGTGTCTGAGCTGGGGGTGACTCTTGCGGTGGGGAATCACACCACCTATGATGATCACATGAAGTGTGGGTGAGAAACTGTGCAACACCAGGAGACCCTGACTAGTCGGATAAGTTCTGTGCCACAGGGATGGGGCTATCTTGACAATTCGTACCAAATATTGAAAGAGTTTAAGAGAATCATGCATCATGATAAGAGTCTAAGAGAATCATACATCATATAGAAATTTTGAGGATGTTGTTATAAATATCTGCATATTGAATATATTTTGTTGCTTAAATTATGTTTATCATAAACTTACCCTGTATTTTGTGTCTGTGGTTGACACTTGCTATGACCTCGATTTTATTTGGCCGAGCAGATGAACAACAAAGAGATACCACTAGCTATTTACAAGAAAAGGATTTTGTTTCCAGATGATATGTTTGAAGATGTATTCTTTTGTTACAGAGTGTTTTGAATTAGTTGTACTATGTAATAGAACCAGTGTCAGTTGGTAATCTTATTAAATGTATTACTTATATTACTTCAGATATATAAATATTACTCAGTAATGAAATTTTCTTGAAGTATCAGTTATTGGCAAAATTTTGTTATATTTAGTTGAGTGCTTTTAAGAAAATTGAAAAGAAATTTTCATTAAAAATCAATAATAACAAGATTGCGAGTTGAGGTGTTACAATAGTGGTATCAGAGCATGGTTGTTCCTTAGGATTGTGTGTTATGTGTTTGTTGTGCTCTACAATATGTTCTGTGTTAAAGTTCTATGTATTTTGAACCGTGGACTGTGTTTTCTATAATATGTTTTTTGGAATAGAGGAGCATGAGGTAATGGTTATATCTTGAACCACAAAAAGGAAACTTTATCGCAAGAAGGATTATTATATATATTATGGGACGAAAAAACCAGATAATATTTTGGTATACCATGTACAGTATTACCAAGGTATAGTAGTAGAAGAAGCAAGCTAGGCTTCAATCTCTAGTTAAGAAATTATTTGGATTAATTTATATGCTTAATTGGGCATATTTATCGTGGTCATTTAGGTTTAAAATTTATGTCATTTGATGGTTATTGTATGATGAGAACATGTTGATTTAAACCATAAGATAGGTAATGATCTATAAGTTGGAATATTAGTGATGATGGAGTTACATTTGATGATCTTTGGAAAGTGGTTTTGATGACATTTGGGATGTTTTGTCATATTTTTATTATGGGACTATTTTGCATTAATTTTTAGAAGTAGAAAATGAATGGCGTGTAGATAAATGGTTCAAATACTAGAAGGATTCAATTTTGAGGATTAAGTAGTGAGGTGGTAGGAGAAAGGAGAATTAAGATACATGCTAGGTTTAAATCTTTTCTTGTGAAAGTTTAAAGGGATTGGAAATTATTTGAAAGATAAATTGTGGATTATTAGTTAAATTACTAATATGATTTTCTGTTGCTTGAGGATATTATATGGTCATGCCTAAATTGGTAATGATCTTACTTAAGGTATGGTGGTTTAACCTTACTTGTGAAACGTATGATGTTATGATAAAAATATTTTTCCATAAGGTGATCGGTATTTTGCTTATGGATTAGGGAGATTTGATGATGCTGTTATAATAGGTTTGTATTCCTGATCTCTGTTATACCATAAGTTTCAACGCATATTCATAAGTTAGCAGACTGGCCACCTGGATAATTTGTGAATTGCAAAGGAACATTATGGCAAACAGCTAGAAATACAAATAAATGAATGATGGGTGATTTTCAAGGCATCAACTCTCTATAGTGATTAAGTGAGTGTAAAATTGTATTGTTTGTGGTGTGTATCTCTTTCATGTTTTCACTTGGTGTGTGTAAGGAGTGATGAATAGTAAGAGTGGCTATTTATTGGTTGATGCTTTGTAATGTAAAGCTTTGTAATCGATTACTATTTATTGGTAATCGATTAGAGTGTTTCAACAAAGCAATGTATGTGAAAACAAAGGTTAAATAATCGATTATTTCGATAGGTAATCGATTACTTTGTTTTTGAAGGTTTTTCCAGAATGAACTAAGAACAATTTAATCAATTATATCTTTAATGTAATCGAATACAACAGCATAAAACAATTTTTCCAAAAACTTTTGAGTTAATAAAGAAACCTTGGCAAAGTATAAAAAGCTTTGTTTGATTTTTTATAAAAAACACTTTGTTAAATCAATGAATGAATGATTAAATATGTGAATGCATGGAACAATCAGATTGCTTTCCTTTTACATAAGATTCCAAGTCTTCAAGCATGTTGAAAGCACAAAACTCTTCTTATATCAAAGACTTCCAAACTTCATGAAGCTCCCCCTGGAATCAACACATGGAAGACATGGAGCTTATTGACATTCCTTTGGTGGGAAGACACTTTACTTGGTATCGCCTAAATGGAAAAGCAAAGAGTAAGATTGATAGAGTATTGGTCACTCGAGATTGGGTGGAGTGTTGGAAACATTGTTCACAATATGTTCTTGATAGAGATATTTCATATCATTGTCTTATCTTGATCAAGAATAATTGTGTTGATTTGGGCCCAAAACCATTTAGGGTACTCAATTGTTGGTTCCAAGATAAAAGGTTCTGTGAGGTGGTAAAAAGGCTTGGTTGAATCAAGAGGTGGAGGGTTGGGGGGATTTTGTGCTAAAAGATAAGCGTAAGGGTGTTAAAGTGGCATTAAAGAAATAAATGTGGAGGATTTTGGGATGCTAAATAGAAAACAATAAAAAATTGTGAAGGATTTAAATAGCTTGGATTTGTTAGAGGAGTAAAGACCTCTAGATGATGAGATGTTCAACAAAAGGCTTCAACTTCAACAAGACTTTTGGAAGGTAGCAAAATACAATGAATCTTTGCTTCTTCAAAAGTCTAGGGTGAGGTGGATCAAAGAGAGAAGGTGTGACTGAAAGTTCTTCCATTCGATTATAAATTGGAGGAAGAGGAAAAACTTATGAAAAGGTCTACATGTGGATGGGGGGAGGGTGGAGGAGACATCTAGAATGAAGGAAGATAGCTTGGGTGAGTTGGAATGTCATGTGTAAGGATATGAAGTTGGGAGGTTTAGGGATTAAGAATTTAAAAGTCTTTAATGATGCTCTCTTGGGGAAATGGAGATGACACCTTATTCAATGCTCAGAAGGTCTTTGGAGTGAAGTGCTTGTTTGAAAATATGGGGGGAGAGTAGATCTTTTGAGGGAGGTAGGAACTTTGAGGAAGTCTTTGTGGTGGAAAGATTTGATGAAAGTTTGTGGAGGAAGAAGTAGTGATAAGTGGTTTGATGAGGGGATAGAGTGAAAAATTGGTGATGGTAATGTTTTTAGATTTTGGTTGTGTAACAACTTAATTTCTAAGTTGATTTTATTACTAGTATTTTTACTTAGAATAAAAAAAATTTCAAGAAACGTGTATTAATAAAAATTTCTAAGTCATAAAATTTACAAAATATGTCAAGACTAATACATTAGTCAATGTCTCTGTTACAAAAGTTTATACATGTACAAAACTCTTTTCAAAATCCAGCTTAGTACATAGCTCCTTCAATATATCAACACTACTCCAGAGCTTCAAGGAACTTGACCAGGGCTGCCATCTAAGAAAAACATGAAACAAATCTTGTGAGAAATAAATTTCTCAGTAGGCAAAGCTAAATCCCGAACTTATTAGTAGGTTAGTAAAATCATTCAAATAATCAAACACATCCACAAGAAATATGCAACTATATGAATACATGAGATGAACTATCCCAGGGCAAATGGCCTCCACATATCGTACTGTATGTGGCCACACTGAGTGTGAACGCTGCTATAGTCTTACGCAAACATGCATGAATTTTGCCATATATCCTTGCACCTGGGTACTACATATCGTACTGTATGTAGTATCAGATTCTGTTTCCCCAAAGCCTCATACTGGACTTGGAACATGGAAACATGAATCCACCTATCTTATTCACATCAACATCCATAAAAATCAAATCCATAAGCAAAATACATATTACCTTATGGAAAATATTTTTATCATATCATCATATATATCATAAGTATAGTTACACCACCATACCTTATTCAATAAGCTTATAAGTATAGTTAAACCACCATATTCTATTCAAACAAAATCATTACCAACTTAGACATGACCAAAGAATATTCTCACAGAAAATTTTGTTAGTATTCTAACTAATAATCCATAATATGTCTTTCAAATAATTTCTAATCCCTTGAAATTTTCATAATAAAAGATTAAAGTCTAATATGCATCTTTTATTCTCCTTTCACCTACCACCTCACTAATTAATCCTCAAATCAAATCATCAAGTATTTAAACTATTCAACTACATACCATTCATCCTCTACTTTAAAAATTAAATCAAAACATGTCCATAAAAATATAAACAGGTAATCCAAGTATCATTAAAATCAACTCAAAAGATCATCAAATAGACTTTTATACTTCACTAATATTGATGGGTATAAATCATAGCCTATCTTATGACTTAAATCAACATGTTCTCATCAAAGAATAACCTTTGAACATCACGAAGTTCAAGCCTAAAATCAACCATGAATCAGCCTACTAAAGCATGTAAATTAATCTAAACCATTGATTAACTAGAGATTTAAGCTTCATCTACCTCGAGTGAGTTTGAGTCTTGATATCCTTCTAAGCTTGTTAAATCCTTCCTAAGGTTGTTTGCCTCTACACGTGATTTCTTCAAGGTGATGGGGTTTACTTGATTTAAGCTTTAAAGGGAAAGATGAAATGAAATGAAAGTGGTGTGAGGGAGAGAGTTCACGTGAGGTTTGAAGAAAGGAGTGGTCTTGGAATTGGTTTGCACTTAGGTTTCTCCTCCTCCCTTTATATAGTGTTGAAGAAATGATTACTTAGAGAAAAATCTCATAAGCCATCATTATTCCTTTACAAGTGTCCCTACACTTGTTATAATCTTAAGGCTTCCTTCCTTTCTTCCTTCCAAGTGTCCTACCACTTGGCATGATCTTAGAGCTTCTTCTCCTTTGCTTCCAAGTGTCCAAAATCATGAAGTTTCTCCATTTCTCTTGCATTTTCGTGGAGTAGCTTTTTCTTTCATTCTTGAGTTTATCCCAAACCTGTTTTAGTAAAATTCTAATTCTGGATTCGTTAACCGTTGGATCTCTTTAAAATTTTAAAGGTACACTACTATCTTACATATGTAACTTTTGACCATTGGGATTGTTGAAATAATGTCTAGAGCTGTCCACGTGCAAGATGGAAGAGTGTAGAGAAATCTTGGCTTGATTTTTTATGTTACCTTGCATCCATGTCATACAAGTGTCTTGCCACTTGTTTTCATCCTATGGCTTATCTTCTAAGTGGCTGAATTCAACAAGCTTCTTCCTCATTCTCCATGCTTCCCCACGTGAATGACAAGCTCAAAGGGAAGGAATACAAATTTTTCTTCCTTTCATGCTACATGTGGTCATTTTTGATGATGAATAAAAATTTAGTTTCAATATGGTATTTTCATAAAAAGAAATCCAATTTAATTTGAATTCTTTTATCTAAAGAAAATTTTGAATATTATAATTCTAGATGTTCCTAAGAATTTATCCCAATGATAGTTTAAATTAATCCCAAGCAGTCTTATACAGGGCAATACATAAACCTTTCATTCTAGGCTACATCTTTATCTTATTTTTGATTGGTCTATACTTCTTCTAACCATCAAAATTACTAAATCATTTTATTAAATAGGTCTATTCATCCTATAATTAAGAGAAAATTCTATAGATTTTATGTACCATTTTTCCATATTTTTCTGATGCTTGAGTTTTCTTGAATACAGTCTCAAAGTTGTAATCTTCCAAAATTTGTAGAAATTTTATTCTAGAGTTTTGTGTTACAAAATATGTTGATACTTAGTCAGCTAAGTGTATTTTATAATTTCATCAAGTTTCTACAAAATTTCTAAAGTTATTTGAGTATTTTTGGCCTAAGGGCATTTTGGTAATTATGTCATTCAACCTAGGGGTATTTTGGTTATTTTCAAAAATGTCCAAGGACATTTTTGAAATTTTCATCTTAAGGGTTTTCTAGTAATTTCTACATCATGGAAAGGGTGATATAGTTATTTTTCTCTAAACATATTTGTATCCAATTATCATCACATTTTTATAATTTTGGGGATGTTACTGGTTGGATGAGTGGGTTAATGATAATAGTTTCGTGAATTTATTCCCAAGATTATTCCTTATCTCCAAACAAAAAGACAAAGATAGTAATTGGAGAGATGATTTTTTGGAGGAATGAAACTTGGTATTGGGAGTTTAAATGGAGAAGAAATACTTTTGAGTGGGAGAATGTTCTTATACAAGAATTAAAAGATGTTTTGCCCTCTGTACAAATCAATAGGAAAGATGCAAATTCATGGTTTTGGAGAGCTTGTCCTCTCGGTGCATACTCAACTTTTTCAGCGCATAGTTTATTGAGTCAAGTGGTGGTGCAGAGGAGTGCAGTGCCATTTTCTCACTTATTTGGCATATCAAGATTCCAAATAAGGTTATCTTACTTATTTGGAGAGCTATATTGGATTGCTCACCAACAACATTAAACTTGCAAAAGCGCAATGTTTTGGTGGATAATTCTCTCTGTTTTGCTTTTGCCTCTCAAAGTTTGTTGGTTCACCATCTTTTCCTCTCATGTGAGGTTGCTTGGCAGAATTGGATTGTTTTCTGTTCTTGGTTTTCTCCTACTCCTCTCAACAGCTTATCATGGAAACTTAGAAGGCCATTTTGGCAGACTATGGGTGTGGTAACATCTAGATCAAAGGCTGAAATCTGGTAGGTAATATGGAGTTCGTAATTTTCTGCATTTGGAATATAATGAATAATAGATATTTCAACAATGTCTCAGTGGACCAGAAAACTTTGATCGATGATATTAAATTTCACCCGTGATCTTGTACTTAATATTTTAAAATAAGTACCTGAATGTTTAGAATTAAATAGTATCTTCTCTCAAAAAATAAAAGAATTAAATAGTGTCATTTAATTGAAATGTTGGATATAGTATCGAAACTTATAAAATAAAAATTAAAAATAAAAGTTAAATGACTTATTTAATCTTTTATATATTTTATTTTTAATTTAATCTTTTATTTTTATTGAGTTTATTTTATTTTTTTATATTTTAAAAAATATCAAAATAATTCTTCTATAAATACAAATTTAACGTTAATAAAATAAAAGTATCACAAAATGTAAGAATTTTTTTTCTAACATCTTCCTCCTCTTTTTCTCCATTCTCCTTCCTCCCATCCCAATTTTGTCTGAAATTTTACTATGAAAACTCATGAAACCAAATCAACTTATCATGCTTCATCTCAATTTCCCCACCAGGTGACACCACCAAAGTTGAAAAACCCCATCAATCCAAAACAATAAAAAATAAACTAAAATAACAAAATTCAAAGTAAAACCCACAAATCCAAAGTAGCTTAACACACCGGCCCCCATCACATTTCCCCCACCACATGATACCAAATCTCCAAACCCATCAACCCAAAACCAAAAAAGAGTGAACAGTAAAGAATAAGAGAATTGAAAGGCACAAAATTGAGTGAAAAAAGAGGACCCGGTCTGTAGTTAGTGAGCCACCAGCACACCACATGGTCATAGCCAAACCCTCTTTGAACTACCACCGCGAGAATTAAATCGTGAATCCGCTACCCATCACACCAAGCCTATCCACACTAACATTTCCTTTATTTCGTCTTCACCAAGTCGGGATTCTTTCCCTCCGTTGTGCCCACAACAACAACATCACCGTTCACGGCCATCACTTGCCACTCTCGATGTCGCATGAATCGTCGACGTCTCACTATTGTGTGCAATCGTTGCGAACTTGGGACCATCGTCGCTTCCTTTGCACCCTAATCCAAAACCCCTTTTTCTTTCTTTCATCATTTCAATATGTGACTTCCTGTTCAGATTGCAACAAGTTTGCCGGTGATTGGAGGCTTGGAGAAGGAGAAGGAGAGGGGAGAAGGTTTGTGAGTATGGGGTGGTCGAAGATAAGGGAGTTGGATGGAGAAGCGAGAAGAAGAGGAGGATGGAGGGGGAAAAAAAAAAAAAAACTTAGATCATTTAGCCTAAAATAAATGTTCATGATCATATCAATATGTTCTACTAACATATTTTATAAGTTAAAATTATATAAGGAACACGTGAATATATTATTTCTTCTGTTTTGTTTTTTTTCTGTTGTATAGAAACATGTAAATATATATTTATTTGCATTTTTGATAGACTTGTTACGGAATTTATATATGGGGCCACAAATCAATGAGCCCAAGAAGATTAGTTATTTGTGAAAAGATTAAGGCTTTAAATATACAACAAATCTGGGATAAATCTGGGAGATTATTTTATCAAACAAATAATTAAGATATATTATTTATCTTGTGCAGATTATAACCAAGAATTGACAAAGCTTCCTCAATTAACCACAGGTCAGTGAAAGCATAAATAGCCCATTACCAAAAGTGAAAGGTACACACATATTCTGACTCTCTCTTTTCCTTTCACACGAGCACACACTGCACACCACTTGTGTTGTGTTGTTTTACTGTGATCTTCATCTTCCTCTGGATGCTTCAAACTTCATACGCATTCAGAGAGAGAGAGAGTATTGATCCTATATTGAGACCCAGTTTTCATAACTGGATATCCGTTTTTCTGGAACGGAACATTGGCGCCGTCTGTGGGGACGTTAAACTTCGATTCCCACCATGGTAAACACGAGAAAACACCAGCTTGAAGGCCCACCCGAGGTAGGCCGATCACGTTCGATCCGGGTGGAGGATGCTTTGACGGATACCGCTTCATCGCGGGCACAAAACAACCCGCCCCCCGTACCTGCAGAAAACCTGATGGCCGCGCCAGCCGAGATAGATCAGGAATCAGTGCAGCGCTTCACCAGCAATGCGCTGCAATCCATTCTGTCACGGATTGAGCGTTTAGAACAACGATACGCCCTTCAGCGGCAAGAAGATATGAATCACATGTTGGCACAGTTAGATGAACGCTGTGCAAGAT
>PYAF01002929.1:23158-54556 GCA_007407185.1 Glycine tomentella | reverse complement strand
TTTGCAGAAAAGACAAAGGATGAAGACAAACAAAGAAGGGGAGATGAACAGACAAAGGAAACAAGACGGAAAACCCAGAAGTGATCTAAAAGAAGGGGTGGGTACCAATAAATCAAAAAGGAAAAAGAAGAAGAAGAAGAAATGCAGAATCAACAAAAGTAAAAGGAGAGAAAGAAGAAATACCTGGGATAAAAGCTTGAGAGAAAGGGGCAAGAACACCAGAAAGAAAGAACGCAAGAGAGAAGAAGCTTGAAGAAGCAGCGAAAGTAATAAGCCAAGGGTTTGTGAGAAAAGGAGAAAAATGATGGGTTATAAGGGTCAGAGTGGAGAAAAACTGCCAAGCCCACGAAATTAAAAAAGTGGTAACCGTTGAAAATCAAAAATTAAAAATGATAACTGACAAAACGTGCCTGATTAATGGGGCAATCATGACCAGTAAATCAAAGGACAGGGGCAAAAGAGACTTTTGACGAGAATAGTCATGATTAGAACGTGCAAAGTAACGACAGAGCATTAAATGCTAAGGAGGCGCGTCATTTCAGATGTCCAAAAGCCAGCAAAAGTACTCACTTTTCTTGAAACTCGGAAAACCGAAATATCAGGTCGGCCTTCGGGGGAAACGCTTCATTATCTCGGACCAGATTACAGAAAGAGCTCGGCCTCGCAAAAAAGCGGTGTCAACATATCTCGGTCTAAGTCGGACAAAAAGTGGCACATTGACCGAAGGAGAAAAGTTCGCATGTCAAACATCTCGGCCAAACAACAAAGAGATCGGTCCTAAAACCGAGATAAAAATATGTCGGCCACACATTAACTTCAAAGTCGACTTGTCAGAAATAAACAAAGTATTTTCGGCTACGGAATTAAGGGCGAGAACATATTCATCTCGGTCATCCAGAGTCCTCAATAACCGAGATGAGGGGCAACTGTTACGGAATTCATATATGGGGCCACAAATCAATGAGCCCAAGAAGATTAGTTATTTGTGGAAAGATTAAGGCTTTAAATATACAACAAATCTGGGAGATTATTTTATCAAACAAATAATTAAGATATATTATTTATCTTGTGCAGATTATAACCAAGAATTGACAAAGCTTCCTCAATTAACCACAGGTCAGTGAAAGCATAAATAGCCCATTACCAAAGGTGAAAGGTACACACATATTCTGACTCTCTCTTTTCCTTTCACACGAGCACACACTGCACACCACTTGTGTTATGTTGTTTTACTGTGATCTTCATCTTCCTCTGGATGCTTCAAACTTCATACGCATTCAGAGAGAGAGAGAGAGTATTGATCCAATATTGAGACCCAGTTTTCATAACTGGATATCCGTTTTTCTGGAACGGAACAAGACTAATTTTTTTTATTTTGATCCTAATTTAAGATTAAACAAATCCTAATTAATTAAATATTTATATAAAAAATTTCTTAAATGAATTTTTCATTTTCATAAAAAATATAATTAATAACTTTAAGTTTCAAATTATTTCTTTCTTAGAATATATTTTAAGAAAAAAGTTTTAGTAAATTGATTCTATTTACTATTCCATATAAGATTATTGAATAATATATATATATATATATATATATATTAAAATTAAAAATATATTGAAAACATATTGAAAATTATAAAATAATATATATAAAAAATTGATAAAATTTATAAATTATAAACTTAACTTCCATACAAGATATACATTATTAAGCTAGTTCAAAATAAAAGACATTTCTCTCAACACATATTTCACTTATAATTAAATAATATGTAATAGTCTATTTGACTAAACTTACTTTTAAAATGAAAAAAGTTATTCCTATTTTAATTTGATTAAATGAATTAATTATGATTGCAAATTACATTTTCATTTCATTTCCTTTGATTACCCTTAATTACATTATTTTGTAATGAAATTTGCAATCAAAATAAAATTTGAGTGACTTTATTTTTAAAATAATTAGAATAAATATATATTAAATATAACTGATGCGATTGAACTCACAATTTTTTTTTATAAATGGTATGACAATCTTATCCATAGAATGAGTAAGATAAGATAACTATATTTAAACTTTTAGTCATGCTTATAAATAAATAAAATAATCTTGTGTTATCTGTACTTAATAAAAGATAATATCCATCCAGATTGCTTATGTGACATTTTAATAATGTGAGTGGAGAATGTCTTGCACCGACCGTTATTGCTAAAAATGTCTCTAAAGGCAGGTTGATCACTTTTGCAAATTCTCTCCTCTTCAAAGTTATAAAAGGGTCCCTCTTTGTTCACTCTCTTTGTCTTTTCTTTTTCTCAGTTGATAACTTTTTATCCATCGACATCAAAACAAGGATTCTTTGGAAAACGCAGAGTTATGGACACTGTCCTTTAAAACTCCAAACAAATAAAACAGCTCATAGTAGTATTATAGTAAGAGATAGCCTTCAAAGTACGCTAACCCATTTCTTCTTTTCACATAACTCAATTGGAAATTGCTTCTTCTTTATTAGTTTTGCTTTCATGTGCTTGAAATTTTCTCTGATTTCTGAAGGGTCTTTTTGTGTGACAAAAGGGTATTATGTTGATCAATCATCAATCTTTTATTTAATATATATGAACAATGTATGGTTTGTTGTTTGTTATGTTTGATGATTAGGAAGAAAATTGATATCAATTTTGGTGTTGTTGGTTGCAGCTGGATTGTAAAAAAGGGAAAGTGAACCCATTTATGAGTAGCATAAGGGCAAGGCTAAGGCCAAGACCGATGCCCTTGAATATTTTTCAGGACATGGATGGATTGCCCCGGATTATATTGACTGAGGCAACTGGTTCATCAGCAGAGGTTGGTTTGATATTTTTGGGGTCATGTTATGCTTTGAATTTGATGATTTAATTGTTGATGTCGTGTAGCTTATGATAAGCTTGAGAAATAGCTGGTGTTATGCTTTGCAGCATATGATTCACTAAGTTTGTATGCTCATGACATGTATCTATATTTATCATAAATGGCAACAACACCTTCTAAATCCCTTTGAGAAACTTTGTTACATTGGACTTCCATTTACAATATTTGGCTATGTGAAACAATTAGTTACAAAGCAGATGTCAGAATATTTGTTTAGTGATGAAGTCCTTCATCTTTATCATTTGCCTAAAAGTTCAGCCTTATGTTTAGGAAAGATGTATACAATCCTTTTCATTTTACTAATTTTGAAATATGTGTGTTGTATTTGGAAAAATATGTCTGTAATTTTAAAATAAAATCAACCATATTGATATGATATGGAAGAGGTTAGTTTCACTTTTTCCAGTTTTCAACTGCCTGAAAATATATGGTTTCAGGTGCTTGTATATGGGGGTCAGGTTGTTTCTTGGAAGAATGAACGAAAGGAAGAACTGCTTTTTATGAGCAGTAAGGTAAATAAATATTATTCTTTTACATTTTCTACTTATAAGCCAACTTACAGAAGCATTGCTATCATTTTAATAATTATAATTATATGTCTTGGTACAGGAGTATTCTTGTCAAATGATAGCATATTCAAAATTTAATCCTTTAAAAGAAATGGAAGCCAAGAAACCAAAGTCAATACTCATGAATGCTAGAACATCCATCAAGAATCATAACAAAGTAGTAATTAAAATTTAAATCATGTTACTTTTTCTATTTTATGATCACTCCTGAATCAAGACTAATCAATTACTAATTATCATGTATCCTTTTCCTTTTGCATACATTTACCCCACTCGGTTAAAGTTGTCAGTTTTCTACATTCTCTTGTTTGAATTTGTAACTCAACAGGCTAACTGGAAACAGTATAAAACAAACAGAGGAGGTATATCAGTCTGCTTTCCACAGGTTAATTTCATCACATTGGTGGAAACATGTTTAATTTTTTTCATTGCTTAATTCTGCATTCTAAACTACATTTTTCTATTTTCAGTTTGGAAATCTTGGTTCACTAGAACAACATGGATCTGCAAGAAACCGATTGTGGTCATTGGATAGGGACCCTTCACCTCTACCTCCATCAGACAATCAGTCCTCTGTGGATCTGATATTAAAGTCAACAGGAGTTGACTTGAAGAATAGGCCATGTAGGTATGATTTCAAGCCGTGTTTTCCATATTTTTATTCATTTCCACTGATTACACTGAAGATGAAATTCTATTGTTGGGTTCTATTAAATTGTCCAAATTTAAACCTTTTTTGTTCTGCTTCTTATGCAGTTTTGAGTTTCGGCTTCGCATCTCTCTCAGTGATGGCAAGCTCATTTTGATCCCCCGAGTCAGAAACACTGATAATAAAACACTTTCTTTTACACTGTCAATAAGCAACTATTTATCGGTATCAGATATCAAGTGAGCATTTTAGATATTGAAAAAACCACTTTAATTTAGTTGATGTCTACAAAATTGCTAATCATCACTCTTGACTTCTTGCAATTTTATTGCTTGAAAGATCTTACTTCATTTTGTGTCTTTAAGAGAGGTTGAATGATTCTATTCAAAATTTGCAGTGAAGTGCGTGTTGAGGGATTGGAGACACTTGATTACCTTGACAATCTTCTGAACAGATCAAGGTTCACAGAGCAGGCAGATGCAATTACTTTTGATGGCCAGGTATAAATTCATATTATGCTTCAATCATTCAATTGGTTGCAGCATTTCATACATGTTAAACTCACAGAGGATTAGGCCAAAAACCGTGTGTTCTCCTGTGGAGAATTCTCATATAACAAATAAATGTACAATCACTAGAATTAATTCTTTTGCCATTAAGGGCTGCATCTTATATATATGTTGAGTAACTTCACTCAATGTTAATTGGTTTTAAGATAAATCTAACAATACACTCACTAGATTGACCTCACAAATCATAAGCTTAACATTTCTAAATAAACATCTACTCCCTCCGTCCCTAATTATAAGAACCTTTCAAAAAATTCACGCTCCTTAAGAAGAGTAGTTAATTTAGTTAATCACATTAAATCTATCAATTAATTATTCTATCATTCCAAAGTTACCCTTTTCTTATCTCTCTATCCACTTAATGTTTTACATTAATGTTTGGAGAGAGAATAATTAAGTAAGAGTATGTAGGGTAAAAAATAATTAATGCATCTAGAAATTAGAAAAGATTCTTATAAAAAGGGACAATAAATTTCTAAAAAGGATCTTATAATTAGGGATGGATGGAGTATAAATTTTTTTATATTTCTCATGATTGCAATGTAGATTGCTAGAAAATCATATTTCTTTCTAGTCATCTCTAAGGACAATTTTGGTTGCCTTGTAGATGGATAGGGTGTACTTGTGCACCCCCACAAAAATCGCAGTAATAGACCATGAGAAGAAAAGAACATTTGTACTACAGAAGAATGCAATGCCAGATGCAGGTTGTTTAACATTTTCTGTAATATTGTGATGGAACTGGACCAGCAAAAGAGGAAAATTGAGTATTTTTGTTGATTGGGAGTTCACACTCCTAATGACAAAAACAACGTTTTTGAGGAATCACAAGCCTCATACAACATACCAAATGTCCTTCCCAAACTTCCTAACACCCTATTTATAATTTCTCTTTTAACTACTAGCTAATAGTTAGTTATAACTAACTATTAGTTATCCTAACTGACTTACTAACTAACAACTCTCCTAGAACATACATTTTCCCACCTTCTATTCCTATCAATATCCTCCCCTTCAAGATGGACCTTGTCCCCAAGGTCCAGGTGAGGAAAAACAGCTTCCATTTCATCAGCCAATTCCCAACTATCTTCATGATGTGGTAAGCCCTGCCATTTAATGAGGACTTCTTGTCTACCAGCTTTTGAAAATCTCTTATGCACGACCTTCTCAGGTCGAACTTGGAGTTCCCAATTCTCATTCAAAGTTGTTGGTAATGGTTGAGGAGAATAAGTGGACTTAATTGATTTTTTGAGTAGAGAAATATGGAAAATCGGATGTATCTTGCTACCTTCCGGAAGTTCCAGTTTATAAGCAACCTCTCCTATCCTTCTTATGACCTTATAGCGTCCATAAAATCGAGGACTCAACTTCTCATTTAGTTTCTTTTCTAAGGACTTCATTCTGTATGGTTGCAGCTTCACAAACACCCAATCTCCTTCCTGAAAAACTATATCTCTTTTATGCTTATTAGTATATCTTTTCATTTGATCTCGAATTTTCAGCAGATTAGTCCTTAAATCCTGCAACAATTCATCTCGGTCCTTGCTCAGTTGATTAATCTCTTCCAATCTAGAAGGAATATAAACTCTTTTGATCAATAGAGGTGGTTCCTGTAAATAATATGAATATCTCACACTTAACCAAGAGGGGGGTGAATTGGTTAAGCCTTGGTATTTTAAAAAATTCTTTAATCAAAATCAGAGTTCCTAGGATCTTTATCACTTTTCAAAAGCCAAGAACTTTATTCAATCAAGTATTTCATCCCCAAGGAATTCAATGAATCAAAACTGATGTAATTGATAAAGCAATTTAAACAAGAACACAATGAATATAAGAGTTAAGGAATAGAGAAACAAGACAATCAGATTTATACTGGTTCACTTCAATACTAGAAGCTACATCCAGTTTTCTTTCAACCAACACTAGGTTAGAGTTCTACTATTATAATTTTCTGTTCTTACAAGCAATTACAAAGTCTCCCATTCTCAACCCTAGATAAAGTACAGATATCTAAAACCCTATTAGATTCTAAGAGACAAGAACCTGAGAACACTACTCAGTTCTTTCACCTAGAGAACCCCTTCTCTAGTTACAAGCAAGAACCCAAATACAATAGCCAATTCACAAAGAAAATAGAAAACAAAAATTACAACCAGATTAAGGAGAGAGACAACCTGATGATCCAATGATGCAATGCAACATGAAGTTACCAACTTATGTTGAATGATTACAAATCAAAAAGCACAGCTTTCCTTAATCTTGAACAGGTTTCAAACTCCAAGCATGACTCAAACACTCATGATTAATACATAATGGAGCAAGAAAGACTTTATCCCTTGGAAAACACTTAAGAATGCTCACAAGACTATTTAAGCTCAGAAAATACGAATGGGTAATGTCTCACAAAGTTAGAAAAGCAGCTGAGTCAAGGTTCTATTTATAACAGTTTTTTGTAACTTTCTGTAATCAATTAAACGCGCCTAATAATCGATTAAAATGCTCATGTAATTGATTAAATAAACCTTGTAATCGATTAAAGTGTTTAACAAAGTTTCTGGGCATGAGCAACAAGCAAAATAATCGATTATTACGTCTTTGTGATCGATTAAGACAGGAACTTGCAAAATATAAAATGCACTGTGTAATCGATTACTATTTGGTAATCGATTAAGGCAGGAGCTTGTGGCATTCCAAAATACATTGTGTAATCGATTATGAAATGTGGTAATCGATTATCTAATGCAAACTTACAAAATTCAGACACAAGGTATAATCGATTACTAGAAATGGTAATCGATTAAAGTAGGAAGATGGCTTTTTCAATTTAAGCCTGTGGAATCGATTACTACCTATGGGTAATCGATTCTTCCAGAAAGTCTTAAAATCATGAGTAGCAATGTAAAGCTTTGTAATCGATTACTATTTATTGGTAATCGATTAAAGTGTTTCAACAAAGCAGTGTATGTGAAAACAAAGGTTAAATAATCGATTTTTCCGATAGGTAATCGATTACTTTGTTCTTGAAGGTTTTTCCAGAATGAACTAAGAACAATTTAATCGATTATATCTTTAATGTAATCGATTACAATAGTATAAAAATAATTTTTCCAAAAACCTTTGAGTCAAAAAAGAAACCTTAGTAAAGTATAAAAAGCTTTGTTTGGTTTTTATAAAAATCACTTCGTTAAATCAATGAATTAATGATTAAATATGTGAATGCATGGATCAATCAGATTGCTTTCCTCTTACATAAAATTCCAAGTCTTCAAGCATGTTGAAAGCACAAAACTCTTCTAGTATCAAAGAATTCCAAACTTCATGAAGCTCCCCCTGGAATCAACAGTTCCTGTCCATACAAAGTCTTTAAAGGAGACATTTTAGCTGAAATATTGAAATGGGTATTAAACCAAAATTCAGCCCAAGATAAGTGGTTGGCCATTGCTTTGGTCTGGTACCAATTAAGCACCTCAAGTAAGCCTCCAAACATCTATTAGCCACCTCAGTCTTTCCATCTGTCTGTGGATGATAGGTAGTACTCATTTTTTGGTTGAGTACTTGCCTTTCTGAACAGTTCCTTCCAAAAGTGACTCATGAACAATCTGTCTTTGTCTTAAATTATGGAAGCAGGAAAGCCATGTTACTTTACTACTTCTTTGATGAATAACTTCACAACCTCCTTAGTTGTATAAGGATGACTAAATGCTAAAAAATGAGCATACTTAGTTAGCCTATCAATCACCACCTGTATAGTGTCCTTACCTTGAGCCTTTGGTAGTCCTCCAATAAAATCCATTGAAATATCTATCTACATCCTTGTTGGAATTGGCAAAGGCTGCAGTAATCTTATTGGTGCTAAAGTACTCTTATTTCTCTGACAGATTTCATATTCAGCTACATAATCTCTTATCCTTTTCTTCATTCCTTGCCAAAAAAACTACTCCAGCTTAAAGGTTCTAAAAAAACCCGAGTGTCCTCCCATAGGAGAATCATGCAACTCCCTTAAAATAAAAGGAATTCTAGAAGAATTTTTTTAGACAAAACCAATCTATTCTTGTAATATAATTTACCTCCATGGATGGTGTATCCTGGCTTCTCAGTTCTCCTAGTTAATATGCCCTAGTAAACTTCATACATTTGAGGATTAGCTTGCCTCTCCTCCTCCTAATCGCCCCATTCCTCCTCTTGCACCCTTGAAATAGTACAAAATGAGAACTGCCTGGACAGTGCATCAGCCTAAGTAACCTTTGTTCATTTAATAACTTCAAACTCTTTTAATCATTTCTAATGATAAAATTCTTGCCCAACAAATGATATCTTCACTTTTTTTACTGCTAATACCACAACCATCAATTCCCTCTCATATATTGATTTAAGCTGAGCTCTTTCTGAGAGTGCCTTACTCCAAAAGGCCAAAGGCTTCTCTTCTTATAGCAAGACTACTCCCAACCCATTACCTGAAGCATCAGTTTCTATGATAAAATCCTTAGAAAAATCTGGTACCACCAAAATAGGCAACTTCTTCATGGCTGTCTTGAGCTGTTCAAAGGCAAGTGTTGCTTCCTCATCCCATTCTTCTTTAGCAAAGAATTTAAAGGTTATGCCAACTTCCCATACCCTTTTACAAACCTGCTATAATAACTTGTCAACCCCAAAAATCTCCTTAATCCTTTCACATCTTTAGGAATAAACCATCTAGTCATAGCTGCCAGCTTATTTGGATCAGCCTCCACCCCCTTTCTCGATATCACATGACCCAAATACTCCAAAGATTTTTGACCAAAGTTACATTTGTTCTTATTAACATGCAACTCCTATTGCTGCAACACTTGTAGCACTACTCTTAAGTACATGTTGTGATTTTCAAGGCTATGACTGTACACCAATATATCATCAAAGAAAACCAAAGCAAACTACCTCAAGAAAGGTCAAAGTACCTCATTCATGAGTGCTTGAAAGGTTAATGGTGCATTAGTTAGCCCAAAAGGCATAACCAAGAACTCATAATGACCCATATAAGTTTTGAAAGTTGTCTTTTGCACATCTTCTTCCTTCATCTTTATCTGATGATAACCTGCTCTCAAATCCAATTTTGAAAACCATTTAGCCCCTTCAATCTCATCCAATAACTCTTCTCTGATTGGTATTGGAAACTTATCCGACACAGTAATCTTATTGAGTGCCCTATAGTCTACATAAAACCTCTAACTCCCATCTTTTTTCTTAACCAGAATTAGAGGACTAGCAAAAGGACTAGTGCTTGTCCTAATAATTCCAGCAGTTAACATGTCTCTTACCAATTTCTGAATCTCATTCTTCTGATAATAAGGATATTTATAAGGTCTTAAGTTTGGTATTTTATTATAGGTTGAATGTTGATGGCAACCTTTTTCTCTATGTGGTGGCAGCCCTTGAGGTTCCATAAAAACCTCCCCAAACTGATCCAATATCTGCATTACTGAATCAGGACTTCTTCTACTCTCCCTTCTTCTTTTACTGATTTTAATTCCACCAGAAAACCTTGATCAACTTCCAATAGAGTGCCTCTGATTAACTTCATATTGATGGCAGGCTTAATCAATTCAGGTTCAGCTCTTAATATAATTTTCCTATTCTGAACCCTTACAGGGATTACTACCTTCGCCACCTACTTGTTACTGCACAAGGAAGGTCGTTAGGTCAGGCTGTTAGCCTCCACTTCACCCAAACCTGTTAACCATTTCACCCCTATTACGACATCAGCCGCTCCCAACTCAAACAAATAACAATCTTGAATAATTTGTAACTCTTGCAACTCAATGGGTAGAGATTTACACACTCCTTGACACCTCACCTTATGTCCATCTACTACTTCCATAGAATAAGGATTTGTATGAGTTACCTTTAACTCCAGCTCCTTCACTAATTTCATTTAAATGAAAGTATAAGCTACCCCACAATCAATTAACACTATCATCTTTCTGTTTTTAATCCTTCCCCATAATTTGAGTGACTACTTGGTGGTAAATCCCTCAATATTGTGCAGGGAAAGTTGATGAAATCCCTCCTCCTCTTCATCCTTATCCTCTTCTTGACTCCTCAAAAGTCTTCTTCCTCCTCTTCTTCCATAATCATCAACCTTAGCTGATTAATTTTACAAACATGCCTTCACCCTTCCTCATCTTCTCATTGACTTCCATAGGTGACAACTTGTGGAAAGTCCTCTTTCCTTTTAATTGATCACCCTTTGTTTTAGTAGCCATATGAGGCTCTATCACCTTACCACTACCCTACTGCCAATCCCTCCCAAACCTCTGGGTTGAGAAGCTAGGTTTCTAAAATGGGTAGCCTTAATATTACTTCTAGGTAAATTCCCTAAAACCCAATTTTTTTCTTCCAACTGTCGAGCCTTTATCATGGCTTCCATGAAATTTTTAGGATCATGTAGTCGTACCCCTGTGCTAATCTCTTCCTTTAATCCCTTGAGAAACACCTCCATCAAGAAGGATTCTTCCAACCTTTTCACAGTCCCCACATACTTCTCAAACTGCCCAATGTATCCTTGCACAAAATCTTCCTGTTTCAGTGCTAATAGCACTTGAAAAGGACTTCCCAGATTCAAACCATGAAACCTCTGAGCTAGTGCAGTCTTGAACCCTTCCCACGAGTGGTTTGGGTTCCAAGACTCCCACCATTGGAACCATCCTAACACCTCTTTGTCCATCGCCACCATGACAGCTTCTAGCTTGTCCTCCTCCCTCAATGTTCCACCAACGATTGCCTCCAACTACTTCGTTCCCTCTGTTTCTTCCCGACGAATCACCCACAGACGCGTCCTCTTCTGTTATCTATTTCTCCTAAGCCGCCGATAGTCTTTCAATCATTGCTTCGATGGAACCCAAACTTGTCTACCACCTCACGTTTTTCCTCAATGGCCCTCTCTATCGCCTCCATACGTGACTCCATTTTGGCATTTTTTTTCGACACCATCAACCCCTCCACAACTCCCAGATTAGAGCTTTGATACCAATTGATAGAACTAGACCAGCAAAATAGGAAAATTGGGTATTTTTATTGATTGGAAGTTCACACTCCTAATGACAGAAACAATGATTTTCGAGGAATCACTCTATTTATAGTTTCTCTTCTAACTACTAACAAATAGTTAGTTACAACTAACTATTAGTTATCCTGACTGACTTACTAACTAACAGCTCTCATAGAATACACATTTTCCCATCTTCTATTCCTATCATATTGTTTCTATTCAACACTCATATTTTATTGGAGATTCATATTTTCTTGTTATTTTTTATTTTTGATGTATCTGATCGAAATATTCATTTGTATGCAAATGCAGTGGTATGGAATCCCGGGTATAGGAAGGCCACAACTCTTCCTGATTTAGGGGGTGCTGATTACAAGTTCATGATATGTGTGGATTCTGCAGTTATTGAAACCCCACTGGTGTTGAAGCCCTATGAAGAATGGAAGGGCTATCAGGAGCTCTCTAATGTTTCATCAAGCTATTGCAGTGGACAGTTGGATCCTTCTAAGGTTCTCTATGGTTTTCACTAAACACCATAATGCAGCCAATGCAGATTATTAGATTATAATGGACTTCACTCTCCTAATTAGTTAAACACTATAAGTGCACTAGCATGTGCATGCATACCATGCTGAGATTATAATAAAGTGAGAGCAAATAAATAATTGAGAGATGTTTCTTTGTATTCATATTCATGTCAATAAGTAAGTTGCTTGGCATTGCATTATTACAGTATTATCCATTGGACTAGACAGTGTGTTTGTAAGGTTCTAATAAAATCTGCAAAGTTTAGGCATTCGCAACAAAATTCAGATTATTGAGCAATTTCTCAAACACTAGCAATTGAGCTTAGTACTTTTTTTTGTTGATCCCTGCACAATTCACTCTCAACCTGACACCTTACCCAACACTGGACAGTCTGCACCCAATGAATACAAGCTTTTATAATTTTAGAAATTATAGAAGGGATCATTACTTTTTCTCTCCCCACGAATCAAAACTTGCTAGGAACATTGCTTTTACTATACTGGTAACTGCTAAACAAAATCCATCATAGTTTACGGCACAACATTAACACCATTTGCTTGTCGTATGAATAGGAAGTTGATAAATAAAGCTTCAAATTCACACACTTGGGAACGGTTTTCTACCTACTTCTCTGTGTTGTTTTTTTCACCCTCCATATGTGAAACCGGAACCCCAAGAGATTTTTATGCACTACACGGGGTTGTTTGGCACTAGAGAAATATAAAAGAGTGGATTTAGTGGAGAAAAAAAATCAATAAACAAAATATTCTTATAAGATTTGAAGTTATGAATAGATATAAAGATATTTAAAAAAATGTGAAACACCATTTTCTTTCACCCATTTTCTTCATCTGCGACAAAAAATAAAAAGGAATAAACCCTCATTTTAGTCTCTACAATTGTGGGGCATTATCATAATAGTTCCTAAATTAGAACATGGTAAATAAATCTGACATTGAATTATGTTAGCCTAGTTAATCCAAGTTGTTAGCCGTCTACTAACTTCATTAGTAAAAATATGATCTTGTTAATTATCTGTCACTTTTTCAGTCACATGTTCTACCACATGACTCCCCAATCATGGACGACAAATGAACAGGGACAAAAATGAAGATTTCAGGGATATCTTTTACAATGATTTCTAGTAATCCACCATCTCAGTCATGGTCAGTCTCAAGGATCCAAGTTTCACCATCAACAACATTTCATCTCAATACCCGACATGTCATTCGAAGTCAAAACTTAGGGATGATACTCAGGAAGATGCTCCACTAGGCAAGAACCTTGAGTCACTTTAGTGAGGTGGAGTTCTGGTATGGAACTCACCCTCCCAATTATACTATTTTCTAATAACAACAACAAAAATTTTCCCAAAGGATATATAGTTAGCTCCTTTTTGCACATATGAGTGGTTCTCAAAACAAGACTATCATCCACAACAATCATACATCCTTTTTCATTATCAAACATTCACATTATTAAACAATATTCATATATATTCAATTCATCATTAATTCATCATTCATATCTCACTCACCAATCATGAACAAGACCTAGTTCTTACACCATGAGACATTCACAATCTAAGTTCTCACACTCATACACCAACATCACCATATGAATGTGGATTACATGAGAATAATAAGAATATAACTCAATTATATAATTAATAGTATTTCATACTACAACAATTAAGACATATACATATATCATGACTTTGATAATACGGCAATCTCAACAATAAATAGTTATTTTTCATCTTTAAAGGTAAATAGAAACTTGTAAACAAAGGGTGCATCAACCTCAACTTTGTCTCAAATTCATAAAACATCAATATTCCTTTCCAAGATCCCACACATCCATTAACTACATTCTAAGTCACTATCAAGTCATTGCATACACAAGTATTAATAAAAACTTAACACTTCTTTTCCTAACAGATCACGCTTAGTATAGAAATTTCCCATGCAACACATAAAGCCACCGCGCTTAACACAAAAATATTTCACACTTTGTGTGGATGATCTAGGGACCCATATTCTCTCATAAACAATTGCGCTTAGCACAAAAAAATAACAACAATGATTGCTTACGATTTTTCTGCATAACTTGCAATTTTCACTTCTCCAAATCAATCACGATATCAACTACACAAACAAGGAGGTCTAAGATTGAATTCTTACATGTTTCTAATCAATTTTAAATACATAGTTTCATAATTCCAACATAAAATCATCAAATATGCATTGAATCACAAATATTCAAATCCCTGATTTTCAAAAATTGGAAAAGGAACGAAGCTTCCCTTACCTCTACAAGCCAAGGATCTAACTTTGAGAAGGAGGAAGTGAAAAGAAGAAGGTTTTGGATCCATGATGAAGGCTTTCCTCCACCCTAACAACAACACATACCAAGAAACTACAACCAAACCCCAAAAGCAAGTAGAATCAACATCAAAACCTCATCTATGAGCACTTTTATGAGCTACCAAAGATGCTCATGGAATGAAAATGAAAATGGAAGATGAGAGGGAAAAGAGGATAGTTCTTTACCACTGAACTAGCCCACAAATTGAAAGAAATTCAGTCACATGGTCCCTTGAGAAAAGAAAATCAAGGCCCAATAAGAAAAAGTGTTTTTGAGGTTGGTTCAGATTATGCAGGGTTTTTGGAAGGTTTATGACGCTTCTTATTCCCTCTTTTTGCACCCCAGCGCTCAACAAACTCACCCACCTCATTCCCATCACTCAAGGTACACCCACCTAGGCCAAACACTCTAAGAACCAACTAATCCTAAGCCAAGCTACCACCTACCCCTCGCTTGAGGTATCTTGCGATCGGTAGTTGCTCTTCTTGGCTGAGAGCATACATAAATGATGTGGTCCTCGGCTATTGTTACAAATAGTTATTATTTATATAGGAGATTTTTCTTTTGTATTGTGATGAGTAAGTAAACTATAGAGATCGAGGTATAGATAATAAAACATGTTTAAGCACAAACATAAATATAAACATAGATATAAACACAAATCATCATCTCATAATTAATAAATTAATTACAGGCACATAAACTAAATTTAATTGCTCTTGTAATTTAGTTAAATCCACTTAATCAGGCATTATATGAAAACACAATGTTACAACTGATTTGACAAAGGATTAGGGAAGAACACAAATCAAGTAGAAAGGGAGGGGACAAAATCTCTAATTTTTGTTACTCAGAAAATCATGGGACAAATTTTGTCTTAGGTACAAAGTATTAAAAAGACATATATATCCCTATTTTTATCCCTTTAGTAACCGAAAAAATAGTAACTAACTAACTAATCATTTTAAAAAGGAAACACCAATTTTTTTATATTCTAATCCCTCTCTCTTTTTATTTCAGTGAACACATTAAATTTGATATAAATGGTATTAAGATAATTAATATTAGGTACTTTAGGTAATTTTATGTTATTTTACTTGTGTTCTCCATTATTCGTCAAATGATGTACATGATAAAAAATTGTCCTGTAACTTGTGTCTTTGTCCTATGTTGTTTTTCTTGTTCTATGCAGTACCATGATTTTTAACAAATCAAATAGACTCTTAGATAATAGATTCTCTTGAGCACTACTTTATGACAGTCATAAGAAGATTGATCTTGTGAAAATTGGGTGAATGATGTCCATTTAGAAACTACCAACATCTTTAGATAATACAAAAATGATCATTATCCACTAGAAAAGTGCATTAGAAGCCCATGTACTCTCTTTGATCTAAAAAACATGATTCCCTTCACGCTTCTGGTCAGCTCTACTTCTAGTAGTCATGTTTTTGATTCGGTATGTTAAGTCAAAATATATTTGTGTCTTAAGACAAATCAAGATCCTTAATTATTTTTATTAGATGCAAATAAATACAAAAGGTTAAAAGGTGCATCTTATGCGATATCAAACCTTGACTCT
Organism: Glycine tomentella; assembly: GCA_007407185.1. NCBI lineage: Eukaryota > Viridiplantae > Streptophyta > Magnoliopsida > Fabales > Fabaceae > Glycine > Glycine tomentella. Next base: position 38,363 of record PYAF01002929.1, on the reverse strand, counting down.
TGCATCTGCGTCTTAATAAAGATGTGCCATGATCTGATACATCATTGAAGATAGCATTATAAACTTATTTTAATACTCTACGTCTGAGATTTATTTTGTAGGAACTGTCTCACAACAAAACTCTTCTAGGATCTATCAAATCCTACGAAGAATAAATGAATTTCATGTTCTGATAATTGCCAAAGAATATCAAAAGGCATGTCCTATTGTGACAGACCTGCTCTAACACTTAGGAAGTTGTTTCTTACTGAAGTGTCCTACATGAAAGCGAACAAGAGTGGTTTTCTAACATAAAGAAGTACGTGCATTTAATGCAAACATTAAATGCTCCAATGGTCACAAACATCAGATGCATGCTCAAGAGGAGAATTTTATCCATTTATAGACAACATACACTTGAAGATGAAGGCCTATAAATACTAGAAGCTTTGAAGACTTTGGATACAAACCTACACACTATCATTCAAATTCTTTCTGTACAAAGATCTCTATACATTCTTGCAAAGTTTGAAAGCTCTCAAAATACCTTGAGAGAAAAGACTAAGGGTTGAGATTTTATATTCATTTGTAAGACAATTAAGAGTTAGTCATTGTGCAAACAAATATCAAATCTTGTGATTTGTTTAGTGCTAGCAATGCATGGTAGAACAAAGAATCTTGGGTTATATCAAGCTTAATGTAAAGCTTGAGTTGTAAAGCCAAAGTGGCAATGACACAATACTTGTAACTTTCAGAACTAATTGAAACTTGGTGGTTTGCCAAGAACTGGATGTATTCTCTGTGGTTGAGACGAACCAATGTAAACTCTATATGTTTGTTAATCTTCTTACTTTTCTTTCGTTTAAACTGACTTAGGATTTTAATTTGCTTTTGTTTGAAAACAAATTTTTCTTTGCAAAATCTATTTCTATCGTTTGAACTTGATTTGTGAAAATTTGCTATCTGTTTTTACTAAGTTAATTCAGACAATAACTTTGTTTTTAACCAAAAAGGCCTAAAGGTTTTTAAAATCACAATTCAACTTCCCTTCTTGTGATATTTGCCTTTACAATGTAGAATCTATGTCTAAAACCTTTGTTATTTAGGCCAAATGCTTCACACCTCGGTTCATGCTTCTGAATTAAGTCCTACTTATAAAGCACACATCTCTAAGCAAACACTAGTAGCTAAGTTCAAATAACTTATGATTAGCTTCTTTGAAGTTTCTTGTCATTAAAACATAATATTCATAAAGGTTTTTTTCTAACATAGATCAAACTGAGTACTAGGAATATGACTTGCCACGAAGGATTTTGACAACCATAATTTAGGCATGCACATCAGCTGAAAGAGAGCATATCTTTTGTCTCAACAATGGATACCAAATGTGGCCCTTTGCCTTTGTTATATAAATTGTTTGACTTGAAAAACTTTGGATGTCAGTTGACTCAAATTGGCACACTCTTGGGCCACCAACTTCTCCCTTAGCTGAGAATACATGTTTCTAAAAGCTATAACAGTATATTTGACTTCAGGAAATTGTACCAAACACCTATTGGCCATCATTCTGAAGCATTCAATGAACTCCATCGTGGGCTGATTCACTAGCTCCTTCAAATTCATAAGATCAATAATAGAAACCTTAGGTTGAGGGCAATAAAATTGGCTATGGAAACACTTTTCCATATTTGCTAATTTCATACCAAATTAAGAGAGAGAAAGAGAGATGAATACCTTGTAAATATTTTTCCAGTAAAGGATAATGGGATAATTGTAGCTTTTGATATTCCTTACGGCTAGCTTCACCAAACTAGGTCTTGAATCGGCCTATATGTTCAAGAGTCAATTTGGTCTTCTCCAGAGAAGGTCGTGAAATCAGGCATCTTATACCCCTTTGGTAAAGGAATCATTTTATTAACCCATTATGGGTAGGGCTATTGATACACAAGCCCTTCTAATGACTTAAAATGTGTGGCGAAATATTTATGCATGGTTTCAACAATGACGTTGGGGTAAACTAGTTAGGGAGTATTGTTTGATGTCGAATTCGGCATGAACCCCAACGGCCTATCCTGAACAATTAATCTTTGTTCAATAGAGTTTTGATGTTCAAGAGTGTTTGATAAAGCTTTCACCCAGGTTGTTTAATCGTATCGCCTCTTGTCACTCCCACCATCAATGCTACATTGTTTGCATGCATACTTGCATTGCTTATATATAGCATCCCAATTGTTCTAACAACATTAGGAGGTCCTTTTAACAAGTTCAACTGTGCATTATGAACATTGGTTTTATTATTTTATTAATTTTCCAAACCTTGCATCCCAGTGGTGGCATTGGAAAACATGTTATACTAAAATGTAGTATGATTAACTAGTGGTATAATATGAATAGGAGGTACTTGTTCAGTGTAGTTCGACTGGACTTTTGGAAAGATCCTACTGAAGACATGTGAGGCTGGACACTATGGCCAATCAACACATTCGCTCGAGTCATGCAAGGTGACCCAACTTTAACATTGCTAGCTTGCACCGTGCATGAGGTTCTTGCTTGAAATATACTTGTTTCTACGTTCGACTGTACTAATGACACAGGTAACGGTGTCTATTGTCTCTCCAATACTGTAAATTGTGGCATTTCCATATTAGAGCCCTGATTTGGCTGAGTAGGCAAACCTTGTATTGCCAACGTCTCCAAATGAACGACGTTGTCATGACAGTAGGTGCCTCAGTCCCACTACTGTAGCATTTACAGTTGATTATTGCTCATTCTGTGTTGACATTAAAGGCATCACGGGCATCATTGATGTAGGCATACCGAGAGTATGTGTTTCAGTTGCCTTGCATTACAAGTTTTCTTCTAGTTGAATTCCATCTCACCAGTTTGTTTACAAGATTGAAGGTGCATCCAAGGATCGATGTCCCGACTTGAACTTAGCTATCAGCTCCCTTACTTTTGTCCCATTGAGTGTGCCATTTTTTTGTCGCATGAAAATCAACTGATTGAATCAGCTATTGCTCAAACACAATCCCATAATAATTATCAAGCAATTGATATCGAGAAAGGAAATATGTCTCTCGATTATGAGTTTCAAAGTTACTAAAGGAAGTACTTGGTGTAGGTGAGGCGAAAAATGCTTGAAAACGATAAAAAATTAATTGAAAGCAATCAATGGCGGTCAAGACAAAAGATAAAGGCATAAATGCTTAAAGTTTTTATTTAATTGAAAGGGTCTTTTTCAATATACAAAGGATATATGCACTAATATTTTTCTTAACAGATTACTTCTTCGCCACAAATCACTCTAACTATGGGTTAATGCCTTAATTAGTATAATTGCTAAACTTTAGGTAGATTCCTATTTACTAACATTAGCCCTTGAATTAGAATAACTACCCATGATCAGCTATACCACTTCCTCATTTGCTCCTAGATTCTTGACATGTCCCATTAACTTTTTCTCTTGATGCGGTTGGTTTTATCAATCATCCTTTGACCTAGTCTTATTGTAACAAACCACAACAACCTTATCAACAACTCTTTTTCAATCAAAATAATCCCAATATCACTAAAAACTTATACCTTGGCTTAATACTGCCTATTTCAGCCCACATGGTAGTCGTTCATAATGTAATTTCTATTTACACCTCTTACTTATAATAAGTACACCCCCATCTTTCCTTTTATATTTTAAAATTATCTATTATACCCTTTTTCTTGAAAGGGGTACATCCATTGGAATTCCTTTTTTTTTTTCTGTAAATGTCTTTCCAAGATTGGTATATGTTATTCTAGAAAGACATTTCTGATAGTAATGAAAGAGTCACTACTACAACCTTAGATCATTAATGTTGTAAACCTAGATTAGAAAATGAATGTTTATTTGAACGCATTTACAGGAGAGAAGCCACTTCCAAAAGCTTCGCTTTACAATTAAGGTGTATAATAGATGAAACTAATGATGGATGTGCCTTGAAATGCAATGTCACGTGAAGGAAAACACCCCATGTTTATTATTATTATTTTCATCATATCATTATTGTTCTTTAACCTCTATCTAAAATCTTATTTTCTATCTATCTTTATTGTTCTTTAAACTCTAATTTTGAACTCCATATTTAACCCATATTCATTATATAATACTAACATTACATGTAACATTGTGTGTTTTCCTTATTGTGACACCTTTCTCAAGGTACATTCATAACTAATTTCATATATTATACACCTTAATTGCACAAAAAAATTTTTGATAATGGTTTTTCTCCTTTAAGTACATTCAAATAAGTGTTCATTTTCCAATTTAGGTTTACAACATCAATGATTACAGCTACAATGACTTTTAAGTGAGTTGATTAAGGTATGTTTTATTACTATTGGAAATATCCTTCTGGAATAATGTATATCTATTGTGGAAATGTATTTCCTGAGCAATGATATATACTTTATAGTTTATTTCTATTTAAGAAAAAAGGATATAATGAGTAATTAAAATATAAAAAGAAAGATTAGGTGTAATTAACAATATTGTGAGAAGTAAATAGCAAGTACACATTCATAATAACTCATCAGATCCCCTCTTTTCTTGGGTTTATTAGTTCAGGTTATTGAAAATTTGAATACCAGTTACCAACAAAACTAAATTGTGGAATTTTTAAAATAGGAAGTTTAAAATTGTGAAAAAAATAGAGGATGCAAAATCACAAATCAAGAAATAAAGGAGAATCAAAATAGAAATTTAAACAATTCTTTTTTATTTAAAGATGTTTGACATTTTTAAAAAATTTAAAAATCCATTCAATTATTTTTTAAAGAAAAAATCCATTTAGTTATTAGAACACTGTATTAATAATAGTTTGTATTATATTTTATTTCTATTTTTTAAATTCATTTTCTATATTGTTTTTGGCTGAACCTTATCGAAACGAAATTGGTAAATATTCTTTTATTTTAACAATGTTACCTTCATAATATAATAAAATATCAAATACTAAATTTATTTACTCTTAAAATTTTGAATTATAATTTAATTAATGATAAAATTTTTTAATAAATTATTTTCATTATTTTTTTTGCATAGATTTCTATTTTTCTATGAGTCCCGGGCATAAAATAATAAATATCCTTTCATTGTAATGCTAATTTTGTAAAAATATATAAATTAAAATTAAAAACTTGGAAAGCTATATTTATTTATAAAAGAGATATTTTGATCATTTTAAAAATTAATTGAAATATAAATAAAATTCATGAAATATTTATTTTTTAAATTATAGTATTATTTAATTAATCCAATTTTTTTTTAACTCTAATACATATCATATCGTTTTTATTTTTGCTACTACTTTTTGTGACTTAAATTTTTGAAACTTTTAAACATCACTAATAATAATAATGATGTTTTAAAGGAAGTCTTTCAAAACTTATAGTAAGAATCTCAAAATTTGTTTTTTTATATAGGTTAAATTATTTTTTTAATTCCTCTTTTTAATCTGTTCAATTTGGTCCCTTTAAATTAAAATTTTTAATATAGTACCTTAATTTTAAAAATCAAGTCCATAGTCCTTTTCGTCTATTGGACACTATCAACGTTAACGCTCATGATATGTGGTAATTCCACATTTTTTATGGGTTAACGCCGTTAAATTCAATTAGACGAAAAAAGATACAGTCAAAGAAAGAGGTAAGTTATGGGGTGGGGGGCCCTTGCCGCCCTCCCCCCATAATGATATGAACCTATCAATGTCCAATTATGTCATATATCATTTGCACCTGGATGGAAGACCATTGACTAAAACAAGACATATGACATTTATTGTGTTTGAAGATATTCAAAGATATAAGAAGATATTGAAGATATTATTAGATTTAGCATTTATTGTTAAGATTTATACTTTATATAATTAGAATATATTTTTATCTTTACTTTAGATTTATATGTTTTATTAGGATGAGGATCATATCTTATGAAGATTTGTTTCCTCTATTAGGATTTTATCTTATATTTGGATTTATTTCCTTTATTAGGATGATCATCATATCTTATTAAGATGTATATTCTCTATGAAGATTTTATCTAATCTTTAGCTCAGATATGATTAGGATATTTTTTATTACTTGTTTTTCTATTTTCCTGTAAATAAGTCGTGTAATGGAGAAGTGGAATAAGTTGAGTTTGAATAATATGATTCTTTTCTTCGTAGTGAATGTTTCCCCTTTGTTTTTGGGTTAAGAACTTTATAGTGTTGGTTTTACAGGCAGGTTGTGGTTAGGGTCATGCTTCTTTGATAACTTTGGTTCTACCAACAGGTCACAGCTAGAGTCAACTTCCTCTTGTTCTATTTGCTTGATTTCAAGACGATTCTATAAGTCAATTCATATAATTTGGTATCAGAGCAAACAAAACCAGATGAACTTGATCCTAACTGCGACCTGTCGGAGGGGACTGGTTGGTATTGGGGGACTGGTTTTTTTGGCTTGATTAGGAAGGATGTGTTTGGTAGGTTTGGTGTTGACTGGTTGATGCCTTGGTTTTTTTAGCCAACATCCAAAGGCCAAAAACATTACCAGGAGGTGAGCCGCCAACTGGGTAGTCTCGAGATTGGCAACATTGGGAAGGCAAATGTTAGTCTTTTCAGAGGTAGTGGCAATGGGTGGTAGGCCAATTCCCTAGGGTTGAGGGTCAGGATGAAGGGCGGTAGGTGTGGGGACCAGATGGGACAAAAAGTTTCTTGGTGTTCATATTTACCACGACGGAAGTAGATGATATAAAAACACTTGTATTCTAGCTTATATTCTCTACCTAAGAAAGTGAAAGATGACACAAGTTCTCTCTAAAGGTCGAGTTCCACACATATTCTAGCAAATTTTCAACGATTATGGATGGACGTGTTTTCATCTACTTTAAGCATAGTACCCAAACGATTTCTAATCTCAGAGAGGAATTCCTTTTAAAGATCAACAGGCAAAAGGGGGATTTTGACCCAGAAAGCCACTTTGAGGATAAAATGCTCGAGAGGGTTGAACATAGGCCTCTATCTTTGCACTAAGAGATAGTGGTTAAAGATAAGCCAAGGACTTCCCAAGAGTGAGAAGTGGTTGTCGTCTTCACTGCTAAATCAGACTACAACTTAGTTCTCATAGAGGCCTACTATTTGAATAGGATCAGATTTGCCCTTGTAACATCTTAAATTTTAAACTGAAAATATTGCTTGAAAATGTTTTAATTTATTTTATTTTAGAAATGCACATCACTATTTTTTATTGTTACTTATAAATAATAAAACATCTTCCTATACTATTTGAATAATAATAATAATCCGTGATAGTCAGAAAATGCTAAATAGATGCATCGAATTAAAATAAATGCAGATGTAGAGTAATTTTGTTTCCATACATAACTAAAATAAAATTTGTAGTGTTACAGAGAAATATAAGGATACTACCCATAATAGTGTGATAATAAACAAAATACGATTTTCATCCCTTCTACAAAAATATACATGTTTGTGGATAAAATATTTCTCAAAATATATCAAAACATTAAAGAAATTAGGACCAGAGCAGACCATTTATCACACTAGAAGTACAAAACTAACTAAGACGTGTCCTCGGAAGAATCGTCACTGTCCTCCTTAGACATCAGTTCCAATTGCCTCAGTAGTTCCTGGTACACCTCCATCTCCTTGGATAACATGTCTGAATGGTCACCTAGGTCCTTCGTAACCTACACCGGGTGTACTCGATGCACATTGTGTCTGGTCTATTAGCTGGAACTACGTGGACTCGAGTATGGCAGGTGTAACATGTAGTTTGTATTATGGTGCAGGGCCATACTCACTCTCTTCATGAGCTACACTGAGTCACAGATGCCTTGGTGTACTTGGCATCGTTAGTTGATAAGTGCTATATTTTAGTTAATTTTAGGATTATAATGCTGACACTTGTCTTTTGATTTAAGGAAATTCACTTATAAACTTGCCATAATCCTAGGTGTTTTTATATTTTGTACATATATATATAGGTTGTTATTCACATTTTAGAAGATTCATCCACTCAATTTTGATGTTTCGATAGGTATCAAGTATATCCATGGCATCCGAAACAACCAAGACAAGATTAAAGGGAACAAAGGTCAAAAGAGGAATTTTCTAGAAACCAAATCCAACCAAATTCGCCCAAACTCGCCCAGGCTAACATCTTTCTTCAGCATTAAGTCTTAAACTCGCCTGGCCGAGTGAATCACGTGTAAAACATTCGCCTGGGCGAATTGCTTCCTTCAGGACTAAGTATTAACTCGCCCAGGCGAGTGAAACAAAGCTAAAAAAACTCGCTTGCGCAAGTTCACCATTTTCTATATAAAGGCATGCAAATGAAGGAGAAAAGTGATTCATTGAAAGCCATTAAAGCTAGAGAATGAACCAGCAACCTTAGGAAGCTTATTAGAGAGAGGCGAGAGAAGAGAGAAATTGGTGAGGAAACTCTGTCGGAAAGGATCGGTGATAGCTTCCTTCATCATGTCTTCAGTTGATCTTATGCTATCCGCAATGATCGGCTAGTTTCTCCTAAGGGTGAGATGTAATCTTGTACCCTTATGTATCTCTTTTAATATTTGATATATGCATGAATCTTTTCTACTCATATTGGTAATTTCATTTTTTTTTCTTAATGCTTGATTCTACTCGATCACTAGTTTCATGAAATTAGATTCTAAGTTTGACAGGAAAGTGCTCTTAGGATTTGAACTGAATGATTTTACTCTTTACGTTACGTTGCTAAGAATAGAGTATAACATTTTGATTGCAAATAACATGAGATTATGATTATAATGCTAGGATATTTATTTCATATGCGAGGGATCGATATTTGATAAATATTCTTAGGATTCTCAAATGTGATGGATCCATTGGGGTGATTTAACGTATGCATCATTAATGATAGAAAATGATTTATACATGATAATGTTAAATTGAATACTAAGAGTATGAACGATGAATTAATTAAACTCGTTTTAATTGTTTTTCGTAATTTTCCATAGTTTCGACGTACTAAATTCGTTATTTCCATAATTTCTTTATTTTTGTTATTTACGTTATTTTCACCAACTCATGAAATTCCGCTTATACTTGTTGTACATAAACTATTAAAATGTTACTTTTATTTAAATTAACTGAGTAATCAAATCCCTGTGGAGATGAACAATTATACATTTTGTAACCTGCGATGACATTGGTACGCTTACCATTAGTCTAACAAGTTTCTGGCATTGTTGCCGGGGACTTGAGTCGCTTACTCAGTTCTTTTAAATTTAAATTTTCAGTTTAGTAGGTCATTTTTCTTTATTTTTGTTAAACATCTTGATTTTGATTTTTTATAAATTCTAGTATTATATTTTTCACTAAACCTCAGTGCTAACAGGATATTGTAGTTAGTTCTTTTTTCCTTTATGCGAGGCAAGTTTTCCACAGATAAACCTTTGTTTGATCCAGAAATTACCAAGATAGAAAGGAAAAACAGGAAGAAAAAGAAACAAGCAGCCAATAAGCCAACGGGTAAAAATTTCTCCTTCACCAGAAAAGCCACTTGTAATTGATAATATGGTTGATCGAGGAGGAGAAGAGAATAGACCACCAAGGAGGACTCTTGGTGACTATGCTTACCAACAAGGACCAAAGTATTACAACAACATAGTCATTCCTTCTTCCAGTAACAAGGTTGTGGAACTGACGCCAGTATTGCTCAATTTAATTGGCCCACATCCTTTTGCTAGAATGGATCATGAAGATCCATACACTCATTTGTATACCTTCATGGAGTTGTGCATTACCATGGAAGCTTTTGATGAAGATGCTGAAGTTGTCTACCTCAGAGATTTTCCATTTTCTTTGATAGGTAAGGCAAAGACATGACTCAAGTCCCAACCAAACAAAAGTCTCAGCACTTGGGAAGAATTGAAGGAAAATTTCATTGCTAGATTCTTTCCTCCATTAATATTCATCAGTGCAAAATCAACAATCGATACTTTTTCCCAAGGAGCAGATGAACCTCTCTGTGAGACATAAGAGAAATTCAAATCATTATTACGGAGGTGCCCAAACCATAATTTTGATGATGCTGCACAATTACATATTTTCTACAGTGGTTTGAGGCCTTAGACAAATATGATTCTAGATGCCTAAGTTGGAGGTACTATGATGTCAAAAAGCCCAGAGGAAGCTATTGTAATCATTGACTCCATAGCAGCCAGTGATTACCAGTCTTACCATGATAGATCTCCGATGCAAATTAAAGTATAATGGAGCTAGATACTCAAAATGCAATTCTAGCTCAGAATAAATTGTTAACTCAACAAATAGAGGCCTTAACAAAACAAACAGGCCAACTTCCTAAACCATTCCAGCATGGAGGATCACAGAAAACACACACAGCTCATCAAGTTCAACAAGTTCTGAGATGTGATTTCTATGGCAGCGAACATCAAAATGGCCATTGTCCAGCACTTGGGGAATGCCAACAGGAAAAGGTAGAACCAGACTAGAACTCAACAAAACTTCCAAGGCTACAGAGGAGGTCCAAGTTCAAATCAACCTTATGGTTGGAGACAACAAAATAATAATGCATATATTGTTCCCAATAACTATTCTTTTGCAGGTCCCACTAACAATTCAGATGCAGGTCTTTCTAATAATTCTTAAATAAGTCCTTCAAATAGAGGTCCACAGCAACAACAAGCTCAACCTGATAGATTGTCAAAAATGGAAGACACTCTTACTCAATTTATGCAAATGTCCATCATCAATCAAAAGAACACTGATGCTTCCATCAAAAATCTTGAATTACAAGTTGGACAACTTGCAAAACAACTTTCTGAGCCTAGAGGTGGATCTTTCTCAGCAAACACACAAGTCAACCCAAAGGAACAATGTAAGGCAATTACAACAAGGAGGGGGCTGTGGTTGGTTTGAAGGATGATAATGAGAAAAAGAAAAATGAAGGAGTTGTAGAAAAAAATGATGAAAAGAAAGAAGTTGAAAAAGAAAATGATGAAGTGGTAACTTAATAAAAAGTTGAAGAGGAAGTGATGAATGATGAAGAGAAGCAGAAATCAAAGCATCAAGCAAAAGGCGAAGCTGAACCAAACCCTCCACCAGTTCAGCATATGCCTTATCCACATGCTCCATCAAAAAATGCAAAGGAAGGGCAGTACAAGCGGTTCTTTGATATTTTCAAACAACTACAGACTAACATTCCTTTTTCTGAAGCATTGGAGCAGATGCCAACATATGCCAAATTCATGAAGGGTTTACTTACAAAGAAGAAAAGATACACAGATGATGAAACAATAGAATTGGATGCAGGTTGTATTGTAATTATCCAAAAGACCATTCCAGAGAAATCAAGAGATCCCAGTAGTTTCAAAATCCCTGTGACTAGTGGAAAATTATCAATAGGGAAGGCACTTCTTGACTTAGGTGCTAGCATCACCCTCATACCATTATCCATGGTCAAGTGGATAGGAGAAGTAGTAATCAAACCAATTAGGATGACTTTGCAGCTAGCTGACAGAACTATTAAGCATCCTTATGGCATCATTGAAGATGTATTGGTAAAAGTTGACAAATTCTTCTTTCTAGTCAACTTTGTAGTGATAAATATGGATGAGGAAAGTGAAGTTCCATTGATTCTTGGCAGACCTTTCGTGAAGACTGCTAAGGTGTTAATTGATGTTGATGAATGAAAGCTCACTATAAAGGTACAAGATGATGAATTGCAGTTCAATGTCCTAGAAGCCATGAAGCACCCTAATGATAAAAGAGAATGCTTTCGAGTGGATGTTTTGGACGAGGTGATTGCTAACCCTAAAAAGTTGACTCAAAGAGAAGATGGTATAGAGAATGTTTTGGCTGAAGCAATAGAGGACAAAAGTGAATGTGAAGACATAGAGAGTTCAGAAATTCTTCAACAGCTAAATGCTTGCAAAAAAATTCCTCATCACCAATCTCTCTTTGAAGAAATAAAAGATGTGAAGCAGAATGAAGAATCAAAGCTGGAACTAAAGGTATTACATCCATATTTAAAATATCTTTTTCTTGTAAGTGATTCCCAGAAACCAGTGATCATTAATGCAAATCTTTCTGAAGAAGAAAAGAAATTGATAAAAGTTTTGCAAGAAAACAAAGACGCCATTGGCTGGACCTTATAAGACCTAACAGTTATTAGTCCTTCTTATAGTATGCATAGAATTTTAATGAAAGAGGATTATAAACATGTAGCTCAGCCTCAGAGACATCTCTATCCAACCATTAAAGAAGTTGTCAGAAAGGAAGTAGTCAAGCTACTTGAAGCTGGAATGATATATCCTATCTTAGACAGCCAGTGGGTAAGCCATGTACAGGTAGTTTCTAAGAAAGGTGGTATAACTATTATTAAAAATGATAAAAATGAGCTTATTCCAACTCGTACTGTTACATGTTGGAGAATGTGTATTGATTACAGGAAGCTCAATAAAGCCATCAGAAAGGATCATTTTCCATTACCTTTCATGGATCAAATGCTGGAGAGACTAGCAAGTCAGAAATTTTACTATTTTCTTGATGATTATTCAGGATATAACCAAATTAATGTTAATCTTAAAGATCAAGAGAAAATAGCTTTTACTTGCCCCTTCAGTCTCTTTGCTTATAAGAAAATGTCTTTTGGTCTCTGTAATGCACCTGCTACCTTTCAACGATGCATGCTTGCTATTTTTTCTGATCTCATTGAGAAAGGCATTGAAGTATTCATGGATGATTTCTCTATTTTTGGATCTTCTTTTGATATATCTTTGTTTAATCTTGATACTGTTTTGAAGCGGTGTGTTGAAACAAATCTTGTAGTCAATTGGGAGAAATGCCATTTTATGGTAATGGAAGGTATTGTATTGGGTGACAAGATTTATGTTCATGGCATTGAGGTTGACAAAGCCAAGGTGGACATGTCAAAGGCATCAAAAGTTTCCTAGGACATGCTGGATTTTACAGATGCTTCATCAAAGATTTTTTAATATTGCTAAACCTTTGAGCAATCTCTTGAACAAAGAAGTTTCATTTCATTTTGATGATTTCTGTTTACAAAATTTCGATTCTTTGAAACAAAAACTTGTTTCTGCACCCATAATCACTGCTCCAAATTGGACACTTGATTTTGAAATAATGTCGGATGCAAGTGATCATGTTATACATTATGCAAGCAAAGTTTTAAATTAAGCTCAGATTAATTATGCAACAACTGAGAAAGAATTACTTGTTGTAGCATATGCCTTGGAAAAATTTAGATCTTATTTGATAGGATCTAAGGTTATGGTTTTTTATGACAATGCTGCTATAAAATATTTGCTAGTCAAAACTAATTCTAAACCCAGACTTATCCATTGGATTCTACTCTTGCAGGAATTTGATTTGGAAATCAAGGATAAAAAGGGAAGCGAGAATCATGTAGCTGATCATCTTTCCAGACTGACCATTGATGAGGTAACCACACAAGGTTATGAAATTCAAGAAGAATTTCTCGATGAAAAGCTATTCAATATTACAGAAAAGCCATGGTTTGCTGAAATGACAAATTTCAAAGTAGCTGGTGCAATTCCTGATGATTACACTTGGCACCAGAGAAAGAAGTTTTTCAGGGACGCTAAATACTTTGTGTGGGATGATACTTACCTCTTTAAAATTAGGGCATTGCCATAGTTCACCTTGTGAAGGCCATTACAATGGAGAGAGGACTGTTGTTAAGGTTCTTTAATCAGGTTTTTATTGGCCTACTCTGTGTAAGGATGCATATGAATATGTTCAGAAATGTGATAATTGTCAAAGAACAAGTGGAATCTCCAGAAGGAATGAAATGTCATTGCAAAACATTCTAGAGGTTGAAGCTTTTGACTGCTGGGGGATAGATTTTATTGGTCCATTTCCATAATCTTACTTAAATGAATATATTTTATTGGCGGTGGATTTTGTAACCAAAAGGGTGAAAGCGGTAGTTGTTCAACATGCAGATGTAAAGACTGTCATTCGCTTTCTAAAGAAAAACATTTTTCAAGGTTTGGCACACCAAGGGTGTTGATAAGTGATGGAGGATCTCATTTTTGTAATGTCCAAATCAAAAAGGTTCTCCAACACTATAATGTCAGACACAAGGTAGCCTCACCTTACCATCCCCGGACCAATGGGCAAGCTGAAGTTTCTAATAGGGAAATCAAGAAAATCTTAGAGAAAACAATTACTCAATCAAGAAAGGATTGGTCTCAAAAGTTAGATGAAGCTCTGTGGGCATACAGAACAGCATATAAAGCTCCCACAGGACTCACTCCCTTCCAATTGGTCTATGGCAAATCTTGTCATTTACCTATCGAATTGGAGCAGAAAGCTTACTGGGCATTAAACTATCTGAATTTTGATCTGAATGCAGCTGGTGAACACATGAAGCTCCAAATCCAGGAATTGGAAGAACTGAGGTTTCAAGCTTATGAAAATTCCAAACTTTACAAACAAAGAGCTAAAATCTATTATGATAAAAAATTTGTTAAAAAGGAATTTTCAACTTGGACAACCTGTTTTCTTATTTAATTCTAGATTAAGATTGTTTTTAGGAAAGTTGAAATTCAAGTGGTCTAGACCATTCATCATCAAAGAAGTAATGTCACATAGAGCCGTAATACTAGAAGATCCAGTAACAAAAACAACCTGGATAGTAAACGGCAGCAGAATCAAGCTTTACTTGGGTGGTGATGTTGAAAGACTAACCATTGTTCTCCAGGTATAGGAAATTTGAGCTACAACACAAATGGCTAACTATCAAGACGTTAAAGAAATGCTTCTAGGAGGCAACCTAGTACATTCTAACTTTTCTTTTATGATATCTATGCTTTATATATTATATGGTGCATTTATATAAGCTTTACTTAAATATTTAAAGTTTTATTAAAACATTAGATTTATAAATATTTGTGTTGAGGTATAGGTTAATGTTGCGTGGTTACGGCAAGTGCATCGATCGTTAACAAGTAATAAAGTAAGTAAGTGAGTTATCGTCTCCACAGGGATTGGGGTAATTTTCACAGTAAGAACAAAAAGAGTGATTGAAACCAAAATAGAAAATTATACAAAAAGAGTGTTGTTGATTGATTGGTTGTTTGAATTGTAAAACAGAAATTAAACAAATGCAGTAAATTGAGTTAAGTTTACCAATG
>PYAF01002929.1:12436-23058 GCA_007407185.1 Glycine tomentella | reverse complement strand
AGCGTGGGACTTCAAACTTGGTTTTCTCTTTTTGCTTGAGTTTCCTCCTTTTTACCTGCAAAATGCTCAAATGGTATTGAAATTAGTTCCAAGTAATTAAAATACTAAACTAGCCTAATTCTATTCTATTTCTTACATATTTAATTAAAACTTAACATTAAACTCTACTAAAAACTAGATGTGTTTGCAACACATCAGTTAATTATAGTAAACCTGACTATAGCTTAGTATAAAACTATATTTTTAATATAGTTTAATAATATTAAGTTTTCTAAAATAAAAAAATCAAGGGTTAACTCGCCTGGGTGAGCTCATATCTGTGAGAAAAAAAATAAAACACAGGTGAAATCAGATTTCACCCCATTTCAAACACCACTTTCATTTCTTTGTCTTTTTCTTCCATTTTTACATTCTGTAACCTCACCTTCTTCGCCTAAGCCATTGCCCACTGCCATCAAAAAGCTCTTACATACCACTTCATTTTAGTCATGTAAGTATCTCATTTCCTTCATATTTTTCGTATGACTTTAACAAAGTGTTAGTGTGTTTTCATTGTTTTAAGTTAGGGTTCAATAATAGTTAAGTAAAATAGAAACAAATGTAATAAAATTATGCTCTGTTTGGTGATTGATTCTAAGATGTTTTTTTTTTCTACTGCTATTTTCTAAATTTTGTTATCATATGTTTTCACATTCCCTTCAATTACATGTACCTATTTGTGTGCACACAAACTGTTTGATGAAATGATTCAATGAAATAGCCATGTTGTATTCCTTAAATAGGCACAAATTTTACTCCCTGAATTTGTTAGATAGCTTGAACGAATGCTAGGCTCCCATATTTCATGAGAAAAGACTTGTTTGCATGACTATAAGTTAATCATGAAATTTTCAACAATTTTCTTAAAGTCTAAAAGCACTTAAGTCATTCTTCACAAAATTCTTACATATGATTGAACTAGAACTTGGAGTAGCATGTTTTATATTGATCACATTGGCTTAATTGTTGTAGCTATATAACACATGAATTATGTATTGAAGGCTGAAAATTTAGTGCACATTGAAAATTTTATGATATTGCTAACTGAACCATAAAATGACAACTTGACTGATAAGTTGTTATGACTGGGAAGAATGAAAAAGTATGTTGATATTCAGTAAAAATGATTTGTCATACTAATTTCAATGTGGTTTTAAGATGTTTTACAGATGGCTCCCAAGAAACTTACAACCAAAAGAGCTAGGAAGATGCTTACAGGAGAAGGCTCAAGCACAACACCTCCCAAAAACTTTGTCTTTTATGCTCTAAGATTTCGCAATCAGGAACACCAATGATGCTTTGAATTGATTAAAGATTGGTCATTCATCAAAGAACAAAGAGTTCAATTAGCGGAAGGAGAATATTCAGAGTTCACAACAGAGCTCACTAGGAGAAGTTGGAGGCAATTTGCAACACTAATGCACAAATTTGACCTTGAAGTTGTCTTAGAGTTTTATGCTAATGCTTGGCCAACTAAAGAAGGGGTTCTTGATGAATGTTCTTATGTGCGAGGCCAGTGGATTTCCTATGATACTGATGCAATTAACCAACTTTTAAGGAATCCACTAATCTTGGAAGAGGGACAACTATGAGAATATGCTACTAGGAGAAACATCAAGTCAGGTTTTGATGAAGAAGTTGTTGCTCAGTCACTATATTCCCCAGAATGTGAATTTGCTGGTAACATCGCAGGGAAACGGGTAAGATTGTTGAGAACCAATATGAAAACTCTGACTCAAATCTGGATGACTTTTCTCCTTAGTAATGTCCTCCCAAATGACCATAATTCTTATCTGACTATGCCAAAATGCCAGTTAGTTTATAGTTGCATAGAATATATCACTATTAATGTGGCCCAGCTGATATCAAATGCTCTTCATTTGTTTATCACTATAAAGCCTCCTAGACACCCTCTGAACTCGGAAAAATCCAAACAAAGTGCTTGGATTTCCATCTTTGATAACAGTGTTGTATAAGTTTTATGGAGTGCATGTATTACCATCTAAAGCCATCAGACCTCCCATCAGCAAGTCTTTTATTGATAAATATTGCCTATCCAGACAGGTTCAGCAGCCACCATCATTGGAGTCTATTTCAGCTTACCTCTAGAGAATGGAACTCCAAATGCACTCTTACATGCGTCACATGGCTGATCAATAAGCTGCTAATTACAGGGGCCAAATGCAGCTAATGAAACTTTTTACAACTATACATTGCATCAGCATCACCAGGATCCGAATCCCTTCCCTTGGTCTACCCCTAACCAATTTAGGGCTAATGTTGCATGGCCTCGGGACAGGCCTATTTTTCAGGAGGAGGCTGCGGCTAATCAAGATCCCGTGGCTGACCAAGGTCCTGCAACTGACCAAGAAAGCTGCAAATGAAGGAGAAAGAGCAGATGATGATGAAGACATGATCCATAATCTTGTTGATGATCTCGATGATCTTCAAAATCTGTGACATTTGTCTTAATATTTCTTTACAACTTTCTTGATTGCTTTATAATTCAGTACTTTATTTCATTATTTATTATGCTAGACTTTTTTTCTTGAATAGTTGTGATGATTCTTTTTGATATGGCACATTTTGATTGTGTATACAAGAGAATTCTCTCTTTTTGGTAGTACACATTTTTGATTAATTTTTTGTTGTTACTAATATAGTTATAGAATATGTATAAATATTTTTGGGACAACTTTTTGAGACTTAAAAGAATTTTTTTTCTTGAATATATCATGCTTTGAAAAGAATCAACACATAGTATTTTTTGAAACTTGTTTTTTTTTTAATTAGATCATAACACAACAAAATGATTTTTGGAAACTATGAGAATGAAAAACAAGGAATGGCTTTCTTAAACACCAAATAAAGGTAGAAATTTTTACATAGATTTGATAAACGAACAAATTTCGAAAACATTGATTTGATTTGAACATGAAAACAGGCCTTAAGCTTAAGTGATTGTGTGCAACCACATAAATTATATTGAGTGTCCTCACTGATATGTTTGTTAGTTGATTTTTCATAAATTTTTGATTGTCATAAACATAAGATGCATGGATATGATTTAGACCTGCCTTCTTTCTTGTTTAATTTAAAGCCACTGGCCAAAAAGCTATCCCAATGAATAATGATTTACCATTTGCAAGCCCTTTGAGCCAAGCACTTGATATTTGTTGGAACACTAACCTAGGATAAGAGTTTCCTACCTTACCATAGCTTAGGAGAGCAAAGGGATTTTTCTTGGAAAATTCATTCATTAGGTAGCTAATGACATGTAAATGTGGCTATATATGTAGAAAGAAAAGAAAAGTAAAAGAAAAAGAAAAAAGAAGAAAAAGAAAAGAAAAAGGGAAACAAATCCTTTGTAAAAATAATAAATTATGTACATTATGTCTAAACTGTACATAATGTGGTAAATTCTATAAAGTTAAATTGATTGAGAGGTTGGTATAAAAAATATTGTAAACTTTGTGGAAGAGATAGGAAATGATGATAGTTTGTATATGTACTCTAAAAACCAAGAAAAACCAAGTGTACCTTAAAAACCAAGATTTGCTTCAAAAGCCAAGCCAACCCTAAAAAGTCCTAATGATCCATGCTAATTATGCACTCAGAACTTGCCTGGGCTAATGACCTTTCTTCACCATTAAGAGTTAACTCGTCCAGGGGAGCATTTTATGTGTAATTCAGTCGCCTGGGCGAGTGGCTTTCTTCAAGACTAAGAGTTAACACGCCCAGGCGAGTAAAAACAGGCCAAATCACTCGTTTGGGCGAGTGGACACAAGCAGGTCACCATTTCCTATAAATAGCCATGCAAATGGTGAAGAAAACATATGGTTTTTGGGAGAAGAATGTAAGAAACACTTAGGAGCCTTAGAGAGAGGTGAGAGAAGAGAGAAAAGGAGTAGAAACTCTACAAGAACGGGCCGGGGATCGCTACCTTCGTCATGTTTTTTTGTTGATCTCTTGCTTTGCACCATGATCAGTTAGTTTCTCCTAAGGATTGGATATAATCTTTGTACCCTTATGTATCTCTTTTAATATTTTAAATATGTATGAAAATTTTCTACTCATTCTGGTGATTTCATTCTGTTCTTAATGCTTGATTCTACTTGATCATTAGTTTCATGAAAATAGATTCTAAGCTTGACTGGAAAGTGTCCTTAGGATCTGACATGAATGATTTTGCTCTTTATGTTACGTTGCTAGGAATAGAGCATAACGTTTAGATTGCAAATAGCATGAGATTATGATTGTAATGCTGGGTTATTTACTTCGTATGTGAGGGATCGATATTCGGTAAATATCCTTAGAATTCTAGAATGCGAGGGATCGATTCGGGGTGAATTAATGTGTGAATCAGTAATGATAGAAAATGATTTATACATGGTAATATTAAATGGGTACTGAGGGTATGAATGATGAAACCCAATCCTACGTTCTCTTCAATTAATTAAATTCATGAGTTTTCGTATTTCCATAATTTCTTTATTTATGTTATTTTCGCAAAACCAACAAAAAATTCAATTATTATTAAACTGTTGCTTTTATTTAAATTAACTGAGTAACTCAAGTCCCCGTGGAGACAATCTTTTATAAATTTTGTAACTTACAACGACAATTGGTACGCTTTTGCCATAAGTTTAACACACCCCCATGTTGTTTATAAGGTGGTCATGGAAAAAGAAAAGCATTACAGAGAGACCCAGGATCAGAACATGGGCTCTGATCCAGTGGTCACGAGAGAATGAACATGCACAGAAGGAAGATCATTCTCACATGGTAGTGGTGAACAGAGCACCAAAACAGGGGAGAGACAGAACAATGATAAGGAATAACAATAAGAAAAAAACACAAACCAAAAAAAAAAAGAAAAAAAAAGGAACATTGATTTATAAGTTCGCTCAGAATATATTCCAACAGATATCTCGTCAGAATTCCAATTGATGCAGAGTTTATCTTTACTAGCTCTCTTATCTTCTTGCAGAAGTGGAATAAGCATTGATTTATAAGTTCCCTCGAGAAAATTCTGAATAAATTGCGTGCCAGTAGCAATCGCCTCACCAAACCCAACAAGGTCAACCAATCTGCATTAGTAAATATGTGACAAATTAGGCACTTCAAGAACTGATTGAAAATATCAAGAACTTATCCAATAATTAGTACCTGAAAAGCCCCCATAGGCATTACAAATTTGGTTATTACTCTATCAATTTGATAAACATCTGCACCACGTTCAACAAGCAAGAGACCTACTTGCGTATATGGGAAGAACATCCTATAAATAGCAAATCTTGTGCAGTTTCCAACCACCACTGGAGTTTTCTTTATCTTCTTTGAAATATCTAACATGTCAACTATCACTTGGGGAGAGGTCTGCTTGGTACGTACAATTTCCAGAAGCGGCATAACATGTGCAGGACTAAGGAGGCACAATTCAGATATATAGATCAAAAAGACATAGCAAGTAAAAAATTAATTTTCAACAAGATTATACATAAAATTATTCAGAGCATAAGATCCCTGGAAATATTCTTAAATATTCCAAGAGGTCTACACCAGAAATATCTACTCAAAACAATTCTAGAAAGACATCCATAATTTGGAAATTCTTTAATAAATTAACAAGGTTATTTCATATAATCTACACATAATACAATGTTTGGTGAAAAATAAAGGCACTACAGATGATAAATTTTTAACAAATAAAAGATGCATCACAAGTAATTCGAGTAAGCAGTGCAAATAAGACACTACATCAGGTTCTAGAACCATATGAGAATTGTTCAACTACTTATAATAAGAATCAGATCTAGTGAGTGTAATGTGTAATTTTCTGTTTAGAAAAGTAGGAAAGAGAACTTTAAGCTAAAAGTTGTTTTGTGTAAGCATGTTCCTACATACTTTGTTCTTACTGTAGTATTGTACAAGAGATCTTATATGAGGTACTGGCAAGCCATCTCAGAATCATTCCATCACTTTGTTGGATATAGCGGGAGCAATAAGAAGAATGAAGTTTTTTAGATTTAGAAGGGTTTTGAGCTTTCCACATGCCTGGAAGATTGAAATCCAAATCCATGTGTATGAGAAGCAAATTTGTTGATCCTTGCATTTGCATACATATAATCATTTACATGCTTAAGAGTTTTTAACAAAGAATCAAAGCTATTTCGAAAAAGATCTAAATAGGTAAAGTTTTTGGAAAAATGTAATTTCACTATTTTAATTGATTACCCATACGTTTAATCGATTATTTTGTTCATGTTTAAAATTGGAAAAGCTTTGATAAATAGTTTAATCAATTACATCACAGATTAATCGATTATATGGCTTGTGTTTACAAATGGAAAAGCTTTAATATACATATTAATCGATTACGCATTTCTTGTAATCGATTACATAGTGTAATGCAAATATAATACATTTATGCTTTAAATCGATTACCATTTATTGTAATCGATTACACAAGCTATCTTGAAAATCATGTTTTCACTAAATTAATCAA
This sequence comes from Glycine tomentella, assembly GCA_007407185.1. Taxonomy (NCBI): domain Eukaryota; kingdom Viridiplantae; phylum Streptophyta; class Magnoliopsida; order Fabales; family Fabaceae; genus Glycine; species Glycine tomentella. The sequence continues at coordinate 16,511 of PYAF01002929.1, read as the reverse complement.
TTTCCATCATTTGTAATCGATTACATAGGCTATTTTTAAAATACCTGATTTGCTACCTTAATCGATTACCATTGTAACACCTCAACTTACGATCTTGTTATTATTGATTTTTAATGAAAAATTCTTTTCGATTTACTTAAAAATACTAAACCACAATTTTTCATTACTGAGTAATATTCATAATTCTGAAGTAACATATAATAAGATTACAAAAGATTTTTCCTCACTGGTTGATTTTTATAAATCTGATGTACAATAAAATACATACTAATATCAATTCTATTACATAGTACAAATAACTAAAACCTTCTATCACAAAAGAATACATGTTCAAGCATATCATCTTCAAATAACACATCTTCAAACAAAATCCTCTTCTTGTATACAGCTAATAGTCTCTCTTTGCTGTTCATCTGCTCGCCTGAATAAAATCGAGGTCATGGCAGGTGTCAACCACAGACACAAAGCACATGATAAGTTTATGATAAACATAATTTAAGCAACAGTGTAACGCCTAAAATTTGTTCGCTTATTTCCTTTTATAAATAAATTTATTCTATAAAATCGCTTTTCTTCATTTCTTAAATTAACTTTAAATGGATTAATTATCATCAAATATTTCTAAGTTCCAAATAAAATATTATACAGTCCAAAATACAGTTCCACATGATACAGTCCAAATACAAACCAACAGACTAGACTAGTCTAGTACAAATTACATAACCTCAGAATCAACAAAACACCAAATGCAAAATACAAGTCATCCAAGCTCTCCCATCACACCATCATGGCTTATGCTTCACTATTCCTCTACTGGCCCAAGTAAATTGGGATCATCACAGGTGTCAACCATAGACACAAAAATAGGGTAAGTATATGATAAACATAGTTAGATAAAAATAATAGATCCATAGCAAATCAACGTAACACTCATAAAACAAGATACATGATAGATTCATAATAGATGCATAATTCTTTGTTAAAATGATGCATGACTGAGATCTCAGGTTCTCATTACATGGTACCATAGTCAAGATAACCTATTCTCTCTCTTTGAATTGGATCGACCAGTCAGGGTAGGTCAGTGTTGCAATAGGACTCACACCCACACTACATGTGATCATCATGGGTAGGTGATCTGCCCACTGCCACTACCCCCAGCTTAGACACCTTTTGTCTAAACGCTCGTCTCAATTCTAGCTATCTGACATACCTCCTTGTGAGGCAACTCTATTACCTCCCCTCTGAGTTAATTAAATGCAGATGAAATATGCATAAATCAATTTCTTTTTATATCTCTTATTTACTCTTCACTATCAATTTATTTCTCATATTCTCATAAATTTTAATACTGTACATTTTCAATCATCCATCTTTAATATAAAAGATATGTTCTCATCATAATCTCTTCATGAAATTTAGTAGACATACTCAAGGATTTATAGAACAGTTTCAACAATATTCAACACACAAACTTTAGTAAAACATCCATTGAGTATATAACACTCAAACCTTAATAAAACATTAAATAAGTAACAAGATATAACATACAAAATTTAGTAAACCATCAAAGTAATTACTTATTTAAATATAGTCATAATATGTAAGATTCAAGTCACTTAATCACTTCTTTATTGAACCAGATTCGAGTTATTTATTTTAACAATTATTCTTTAAGTTACTTTAAGTCACTTATTCAAATCATCATCCATATACCAACTTTATTTCTTTGAAGCATTACATCAAACACATGGTAAGCAAAGCTTGATTCTTATAGAAATAAATGAGAATCTAGCATAATGAATATCTAAGCCATATTTATCATAACACTTTCCCATACCTTGCTTTCTTTTTGGAATTTTTGGCAATCTTTCTTCAACCACTCCTAGCATTTCCACGTGAACAACTTAAGAGTGTGGGCCTTGGTTTTGCTTTTTTATTCAAAGTGAAAGAGATGGAAGGTGAAAGTGGGATGCTACACGTGAACTAGCATCCACTTTGGTCCCCACCATTCTTTTTATATGCTAAGTGAATTGGTTTTTGCTAAAATATCTCCAAAGCTTATTATTACCTAGCTTTCTAGTTGGTTTTTTTTCATTGGCTAATGGTTTTCCTCCTCACAAGTGTCCTAGTTCATGAAATTTCCAATTCTTTCCCTTGCTTTCTTGCTTTGCACGTGGACTAGGCAAGCTTAGGTGCATTCCCTTTGGTTTTTCTTCTTTCACGTGGAATGGCTATGCCTTTGTAGATTTTTGTTGCATTATTTCCAAAGTCATGATTGTTTAGCTTTCCAAATGGTCCAATTACAAGGTACCTAGCTTTTGGCCATACAAGTGTCCTAAGTCTTGATTTTTCTCAAGCTTTCTCTATTCTTCCTTGATGTCCATGGCCAAGCTTTGATTTTGAAGCAAATGTGTTTCAATTTGGCTTGTTCACGTGGATGAAATAGTTTTTAGGAAATTTTATGCTTTTTACTTAACATATGTCTTTAAATTGAATAAAATTGTTTCTATAATTTATGAAAGCCTAATTCTAATTGCTTCCTTAGGAATAAAATTCTAAAATTATTTAGAAACTAGCTTAAGTTTTAGTAACATTTTTAAGATGTTATTTAACTTTCTTCCAATGGCTTTATCTAAATTCTTATTGGTTCATTTTGCCTTTAATTAATAAAATAACTATACTAACTTATTAAAGAATCTATTCCTTCTATAATTAAGAGAAAATTCCTCGAATTGTAGCTTTCCTTTGTCTATGTTTTTCTGAAGCTTAGGTTAGTCTAGATTGAATTCTTTTCAAAATTTCTTCCGAAATTTTTAAAAATTCTAATCTATGGTTTTTCTTTATTAACAATGTCAGTAATTCCTTATCTAGGAGCATACTATACCTTTATCAGGTGTTTATAGCATTACTGAGGCTATCTGGCCTTGTCAGGGCTAAAGGGTATTTTTGTCATTTTGAAAATGTCCAGGGGCATTTTCGTCATTTTATCTAGAAATGCATATTATTAATCTTATAAGAAAACTCACATATATGTATTGAAATATGGGGGTGTTATAATTCTCCACCCTTAAAGAAATTTCGTCCTCGAAATTTACCTGAGTCGAAGAGGGTCGGATAGTTTTTTCGCATCTCGCTTTCCAGTTCCCAGGTAGTATCACCATCTGCGCCATTTCCCCATATAACTTTTACCAAAGGAATTTCTTTTCCCCTTAGGGTTTTGATTCTTCTATCCTCAATCCTTACTGAAAATGTTTCATAAGTTAAATTATCCTTTATGGGCACATTATCTATTTCAATTACATGGGAAGGATCATGGACATATTTACGTATTTGAGAGACGTGAAAAACATCATGAAGATTTGAAAGATTTGGGGGTAAGGCAATTTGGTAGGCTACTGGTCCGACTCTTTTGATAATTTGGAAAGGTCCGATAAAACGGGGTGTAAGTTTTCGGGATTTCAGAGCTCTCCCAACTCCAGTCCAAGGATTTACTCTTAAAAATACATAATCTCCTACATCAAACTCTAAATCCTTCCTTCTTCGATTATAATAACTTTTCTGCCTACTTTAAGCGGCTTTCATATTTTCTTGGATTAACTTAATTTTATCAGTTGTTTGTTGTATAATTTCTGGTCCTAAAATTAAGTTTTCTCCAGACTCTACCCAACACAGAGGGGTTCTACACTTTCTGCCATTTTTTACAAGCTTCATATGGTGCTATATGTAACGACCTAAATATTTTCTTATTTTTATTTTTACTTAAGGGTAATCTTTAAGAAACGTATAATAGTAAAATTTTTAAAACGTAAAATTTGCAAAAGATTTGTTACTCATATACATAGCCAATGTATAATACAAGTACACTACTTTTCTCAAAAGTTTATATAATACAAGTACACTACTTTTCTCAAAAATCCAGCGTAATTCATAACTTCTTTTATATATCTTCACTACTCCCAGGCCTCATGGAACCTGTCCATCATTGTCATCTAAAAAAAAAACATGAAACAAATAGGGTGAGAAATAAATTTCTCAGTAGGCAAAGCTAAATCCCGATCCTATTATTAGGTTA
>PYAF01002927.1:303364-314675 GCA_007407185.1 Glycine tomentella | reverse complement strand
TAGTAATCCAGTCATGCAGCCCTCTATATTTTGGGTTCCCTCAAGCAATTGGATTGCCCTCAGATTAGCCATTACATGTTGCAAAGCTTCTTGGGTCTTTTTAGCTCTAGCCCTTGTCATGGGTCCTCCTATGCCTTGTATTGGATCTTGGTCTTGGGGTTGGTCTTTGATGCTGGGTTGACCTTTGATGTCCTCATCAGAAGTATAGAAAAAGCCAATAACGGTACCTGAATCACAAGAGAGGCTTAAACTAGCTAGAAGAAGACAAAGGAAACTAAGATTACCTCAAAGAAACCAAGAAAGGAGGATTGGAGGATCCGTTCTCTACCGAAACTTCGAAATTTTTTTTGAAGATTCCGCTCTGATTAAGTGGTTCTTCTCCGTGTCGGGGTCTTGTGGCAAGCAATGGCAGCCCATGGTGGTTGATGGTGGTTGTGGGTGGTGGAAAAGGGTGGAGGGAGGTTGGGGAAGGCTTGGATGGGGGAGAAATGCCAATTTTCATGATTTTTCACGTTGTTGGGTATTTAACACTGCCTTGACTCGCCCAGGTGAGCCAAATAGCCTTCAAAAATTCGCCTAGGAGAGCTAGCCCAGTTCTAGAATTTTTGTTTCAGTGAAAAATTAATTTCTCACACTATAGACATTATTTTGACAATCCCAACGGTTAAACTTTACCTATGTGGGTCAAACTCGAAATCACACAATTCAACGCAGCTCAACCAAACTCCACATAAGTTGACATCTACACCAAGCAATTGCACATGGATAATCCATATAACATTTCAACTAATCTAAACTAATCAAATAACACAAGAAATGCATCAACATCTACTTTCAGTTATCGAAATTTCAGGGCGTTACAGGTAGCACACAACTTGTTGAACCTCTCCCAGTACTCATATAATGTCTCTCCAAGTAGTTGCCTTATACCATAAATTTATTCGGATTGATGTTGTTCTGGATGTAGGGAATAATTACACTAAAAATCTTCTCTTCATATCTGTCCAAGTGTTGATAGGATCTGGTTGAAGGTACATCCGGTCCTTAGCCATCCCATCCAAAGAGAACGAAAATGCCTTCACCTTCACATAGTCCTCATGAATGTCGCGTGGTCACATGGTGGAACACACTACATAAAACTCCTTAAGATGTTTATATGGATCTTCACCTGCAAGACCATGAAACTTTGGAAGAAAATGGCTTAGTCCAAATTTTAGCTCATAACTGACATTTGTCTCAAGATATTGAATACACGAAGGTTGATAAACAACATCAGGTGTAGCCAATCCCTTAAGAGTCGATTGTTATTAGTCATTGTATCAACAACAGTTTTAGAATCAGAATGTTGAAAATTAGAAACAGAAGACTCAGGAACATAATGCTCAAAATACACTATACTACTATCCAGAACTACATTTCTATTATCTCTGCTCAAACTGTGAAATGTCCTATCTATCTTAGGATCATATGAATGCAAGTCACCTAGTTTGGACCTAGTCATGCACAGTTCAACTCGTCAGTGACATTACAGAAATAACAGAAATAACACACAATTACTCTACAAGAATACTATTCACAATATTTGTTGAAATGATATAGAAAATGGAAAATTTCCCCAAACAATTTTTTTTAAAAAAAATCAAAAACACTACAGTAAATGTCTAAAAATCATTTTTGATTTTTGTAATTTTTTAATCATTTTTTATCTATCTATCAATCTATTGCCAATCAATCAATCTATATAAATTTATCTATCAACCAATCTATCTATCATCTATCATCTATATATCTATCTATCTTTAATCTATTATATATCTATCTATTTTTGTAGAAACAATTTTTTTCAATAGACAAATGCAATTATACTATATTAATATCAATTGTACCTATATTGCGTGGATTAAAGTTGGCACACAATGAACTATGTCCCCAACAATAGTGTCGATTTTAATAACGATTGTCGAATCGCTACAAAACAAATAAAACTAATGTAATTTTGTAGCACATGATTAGCCTAGGTAGATTCAGAGATACATTCCATTTTGGTTCCTGACTTAATCCACTTATTGAAAATAATAGAAATACCCACAATAACCAAGAGGGTGGTGAATTGGTTAAAACCTTGGTATTTTAAAAACTTATTCAAATCAGAGTTTAGAATCTTTATCACTTTCAAAACCAAGAAATCTTTTTACTCAATCAAATGTCACAGCCCAAGAAATCAATAGATCAAAACTGAACTTGTTGAACAATGAATATGAATCAAAGAATCAATGACCAATGAATAAGATGACAGATAGAGAAATAGAATCAAAGACACAAGCAATTTATACTAGTTCACTTCATAACTGAAGCTACATCCAGTTTCTTCTAATCAACACTAGATTAGAGTTCTACTATTATAAAAATTATGTTCTTACAAGCTTTTACAAAAACCTCCCCTTTATCAACACTAGATAAAGAATAGAAATCTAAAATCCTATTAGAAATCTAAGGAGCAAGAACCAGAGAACGCTACTCTATTCTTGAGTTAGAGAACCCTTCTCTAAAACCAACCAAGAAGAACCCACTTTACAATAGCCAAATACAACAAGAATTCAGAACCAAATTTAACACACAAAGATTAAGGAGAGAGAAAACCTGATGATCCAATGAATGTTATGCACATGAATTACCAATTCAGGTTGAGAAGAAAACTAAATCAGAACATGCTTTTCCTTAATCTTGAAAATAATCTTGCTCAAGAATCATTCAAAGACCCATTGATGTTTTGAATGAAGCAAGAAGTATGAGACAATCACTTAGGAATTGCTTAGAAGACTTGTGTGAGCTCAGAAATACGAATGGGTACAATCTCTCAAAGTTAGAAAACAAGTCAAGCCTTCAATCCTATTTATAACAGAATTTGTAACTAACTGTAATCGATTAACGCGCCTGATAATCAATTAAAATTCTTATGTAATCAATTAAAATGTTAAAGAAGCTTTCTAGGTTTCAGCAACGAGCAAAACACTCGATTATCCCGAGCTGTAATCGATTAAGACAGAAAGCTATGTTTTACAAAATGAACTGTGTAATCGATTACAAATTTTGGTAATCGATTAAACCAGAAAATAGTCATTTACCAAATGAACTATGTGATCGATTACTGATAATGGTAATCGATTATCACAGCAAGGCTTAAAATAATCTTTTAACTATGTAATCGATTACAACACTTAAGTAATCGATTAAAATCATTAACAAATCAGTTTTGTTATAAACAAAGGCCAAATAATTGATTATTCTGATGGGTAATCGATTACAATGTTCATAAAAGATTTTCCAAATTGAACGAAAAACAAAATAATCAATTATATCAGTAAGGTAATCGATTAAACCAGTGAAAATAGCATTTTTTTTTTCCAAAAACCTTTCAATCAGATTAAAACCTTAACCAAAATATAAAAACTTTGTTATTTTTTATGAAAACCATTTAAGTTTATGAATGAGTGAGTGAATGCAATGCATGGATCATCAGATTAGCCTTTCTCTTACACATAATACAATTAAACAACTTCAAGGCATTCAAGCATGTTGAAAGCTCAAAACCAATCTTGAATCAAATCCTTTTTAATCTTCATGATGCTCCCCCTATATCCAACACTTATGAATAGCAGGGGGATTTTATCAAACAGTTTGCAGACAATGAACAAAAATTGCAAAAACACAAACAAGAATTGAAGAAAAATGTAGAAACTAACAAAATTGATAAAATATGTTGTAAAACAGATTCAAGAATATCAATCCAATTAACCAAACCAAGCAATACAAATTATCATAGTTCTCAGATAATGATCATATTATGAAGGTTCAATCAATATCATTAAATGCAATTCAATCGAATTAACTCCTAAATCAATTGAAATCACGAACCGAATTGAAATATCATCCAAACAATCTTTGATTAAAATTCAAAATTAGGGAATAAATCTATAACCTAATTCGTTTTCAATCCTAAACATATTCATAATCATGAAAATCAAAAGGATTGAAGATAAAGATGATCATTCACACAAAAATTAGAATATTAAACCAAAACTCAAATTCTCCTTGCTTGGATTAGATCCCTGGATTGATTGATTGTTTAGCATTCCATGATCATCATCAGTGGAAGAGCCACAAAATTTGTGTAAGAAAGTAGAAGAACATGCTGGATATAGGGGGAGCATCTTGAAGAGTGAAAGACTTTGATTCAGAAATGGGTTTTGAGCTTTCAACATGCTTGAAGTGCCTTGAAGTTTTGTAAATGATTCAAGTGTAAGAGAAAGACAATCTGATTGATCCTTGCATTGCATTCATTCATCCATTAACAAGCTTAAATGGTTTTCATTAAAACAACAAGGATTTTATCTTTTTTGTTAAGATTTGAATCTGATTAAAAGGTTTTTGGAAAAATGATTTCTTACTGTTTTAATCGACTACTTAATAATATAATCGATTATTTTGTTCTTCGTTCAATCTGGAAAAACCTTCACGAACAAATTAATCGATTACCTATCAGTTTAATCGATTATTTGGCCTTTGATTGAAAATAAATTGCTTTCTTAAATGTTTTAATCGATTACTTACTTAGTGTAATCGATTAAATAGTTGAAAATATATTTTGAGCCTTGTTGTGATAATCGATTACCATTATCAGTAATTGATTACATAGTTCATTTTGTAAAAGCTTGTTTTCTGATTTAATCGATTACCAAAACTCGAAATCGATTACACAGTTCATTTTGTGAAATTGAGCTTTCTGTCTTAATTGATTACAGCTCGGTTTAATCGATTATTTTGCTCGTTGCTGAAACCCAGAAAGCTTCTTTAACATTTTAATCGATTAAGTGATAATTTAATCAATTACATAAGAATTTTAATCGATTACTGTTAGTTACAAATTCAGTTATAAATAAGATTGAAGGCTTGGCTTGTTTAAGAACTTGACCACTTCGTATTTCTGAATATACACAAGCCTTCTAAGCCTTTCAAAGTGATTTTCTCAGTGTTATTACTTCTTGCTTCATTCAAAACATCAATGGGTTTTTGAATGATTCTTAAGCAAGAAAATTTTCAAGGTTAAGGACTAAGCATGATCTGATTTTGTTTGTTATTCAACCTGATTTGGTAACTCATGTGCATTTCATTTATTGGATCATCAGGTTGTTTCTCTCCTTAATCTTTGTTTGTAAATTCGTTTTTGAATTTCTGTTGATATTTGCTATTGTAAGTGGGTTCTTCTTGCTTGGTTCTAGAGAAGGGTTCTCTAGCTAAAGAAGAGAGTAATGTTCTCTGGTTCTTGCTCTTTTGAAGTCTAATAAGGTTTTAGATTTCTATTCTTTATCTAATGTTGATAAAGGGAGGGTTTTGTAAAATCTTTTAAGAACAAGATTTATAATAGTGGAACTTTAATTCAGTGTGAATTAGAAGAAACTGGATGTAGCTTCTGTTGTGAAGTGAACCAGTATAAATTGCTCGTGTTTTTGTTTCTCTTTCTTTATTACTCATCTTGGTCATTGATTCTTTGATTCATATCCATTGTCCAACAATTTCTGTTTTGAGCTATAGATTTCTTGGGGCTGAGTTATTTGATTGAGTAAAAAAATTTCTTGTTTTTGAAATTGATAAAGATCCTGAACTCTGATTTGAATTATTTTAAAATACCAAGGTTTAACCAATTCACCCCCCTCTTGGTTATTGTGAGTATTCCTATTATTTTCAATTGGCATCAAGAGCTGGTTCTTGAGAGTTATTCAAGATCACTATCTTTTCTTCAAAAACAAAAATGAATACCTCACAAATTACCTCCAAAGAAGGTGCTTCTCTCAATCATCCTCCGATGTTTGAAGGAAAGCACTTCAGTTTTTGGAAAAATAGAATGAAAATCTTTATTCAATCAAATGATCCAGGTGCTTGGAATGCTATAGAAAAGGGTCATGTGATTCCTACTAAAATTGTTGGCAATGAAATGATTCCCAAAGAATGGGATGGGATGACAGATTCTGAACAAAGAGTTGTTCAATATGATTTTAAAGCGAAAAATATGATTACCTCTAGACTTTCCTCTGATGAATTTTTTAGAACAGTGAGATGTACAAGTGCAAAAGAAATGTGGGAGATGCTGGAAATAACTCATGAAGGCACTGAAGAAATTAGAAGATCAAGAAAGCATGCCTTGATCCATGAGTAGGAGATGTTCAAGATGAACACCACAGAAAGCATTTCTCAACTACAAACAAGATTCACTCATATAGTCAATCATCTTCTGGGTCTTGGGAAGATCTTTGATGTTGAAGAATTAAACATCAAGATCTTGAAGTGTCTCACAAGACCTTGGCAAGCAAAGGTGACAAAAATCAAAGAATCAAAAGATCTATCCAAGATGTCCATGGTTGCACTATTTGGTAACTTACTTGAATATGAGCTTGAAATGTCTCAACTAACTTGTGCTGAAGATGTAGAAAAGAAAAATAAAAGTATTGCATTAAAAGTTGCATCATCAAAATCTAAAAAAGTGAAAGATTTAAGTGAAGAGGATGAAGAAGACAACATGAACTTGGTTGTCAAGAAGTTCAACAAGTTCTTGAGGAAAAACAAGAACAAAAAGTTCACAAAGAACAACAAGAACAAGAACAAGAACAACAACAGCAACAGGATCGACAACAATTTTACTTGTTTTGAATGTGGAAAACCTGGCCACATCAAATCAGAATGTTCGATCTTTTTGAAAAAGCAACAAGATGACAACAAGGTGAGAAAAAAAGGAAAATCCAAAAGACCCTACATAGCTTGGGAAGATAATCAGTCAACAACATCATAATCTTCAACTGAAAATGAAGAAGCAAACATGTGTCTCACTTCCACAATTAATGAAGAAGATGTTGATCTATCAATTGATAGAGATGAGGTAAATTCTGAACTTGAACAAGTTATTAATGCTTTCCAAGAATTACATGAAGAAGCCCAAAAGCTTGTAAAATCCAATAACAAGCACCAAGGAAATCTTAGATGGCATTTTGCAAAAATTACTAAACTGCAAACAGAAATTTGCAACTTGAAAGAAGAGAATGAAAAACTTGTTTCACGTTACAAATTAAATGGATGTGTATGTGTCTCTTCTACTAATGTTGACAAATACAATTTGTTGCAAAAGGATTTTGATGATTACAAAAGAAGTCAAGGAGAAAAATACATGCTACTCTTATCCAAAAATAGTGATTTAATTGATCTTTTCAGAAAGTTTTACAAAGGTAAATGCAACTTGGCTGAAATGTTAAGTGTGCAAAAGTATGCTAGAGATACTTCTGGTTTGGGGTATAAACAAGGATCAAAATCTTTTGGAAAAATTGTATTTGTGCCTCAAAAATAGAAAAATCAAAAGAAGTTCAAAAACTCAAAGATCAATCAGAATGCTTTCTTGAGAAAATCATCAAAATCTGTAACATGCAACTATTGTATGGAAAAAGGACATACATCTTACAAATGCTATGCTAGGAGATTTTATGTGCCTAATGGAGATTACATTTGGGTTCAAAAGAAAAAGAAAGTTGCTAACCCCTATGGACCCAATCTCAATTGGGTACCTTCCTTTATAAATTGATTTGATTTTTGAAAGTATGTCTAAGAGCTAGATCCTCATTATGGTACCTTGATAGTGAATGCTCTAGACATATGACGGGTGACAAGTCTATGATTACAAATATAACTCTTAAAGATAGAGGATTTATCACTTATGGAGATAATAACAAAGGAAAGATCATTGGAGAAGGCAACAAAGGAGATAGCTTCAAAACCAAAATCAGAAATGTTCTTTATGTAGAAGGGTTGAAGCATAATCTTTTAAGTATAAGCCAACTCTGTGATAAACGATTTAAAGTCTCATTCAATGATAGTTGCTGCATGATTTGTGATGGGCAAAGTGGTGAAGTGATTCACATAGGTGAAAGGAAAGGTAACATTTATTTACTTTCAATTGATCATGCATTCTTTCACAATACTTCATGTCTAATAAGCAAGATTGATGAATCTTGGCTGTGGCATAGATGGGCAAGTCACATGAACATGCATCATATGAACAAGCTAATTAAAAAAGGATTTATTAATTGGTTTGCCCAAACTCAAGATTGAAAAAGACAAACTTTGTGATGCTTGTCAAAAGGGGAAACAAAACAAAAATTCTTTTCAGAAGTAAAAACATTGTTTCCACCTCTAGATCCCTTGAATTACTTCACATTGACTTGTTTGGTCCTTCTAGAACTATGAGTTTAGGAGGTAATTATTATGGGTTTGTCATTGTAGATGATTACTCTAGATTTACTTGGACTCTATTTTTGAAATCCAAAAGTGATGCTTTCCATGCTTTTAGAAAAATGGCCAAGCTTGCTCAAAATGAAAAAGGTAGCAAAATTATCTTAATAAGAAGTGATCATGGTGGAGAATTCCAAAATGAACATTTTGAAAAATTCTGTGAAGAAAATGGAATTAACCACAATGTTTCAGCTCCAAGAACACCTCAACAAAATGGTGTTGTGGAGAGGAAAAACAGATCTCTTGAAGAAGGAGCTAGAACTCTTCTAAATGAGGCAAATTTGCTAAAATATTTTTGGGCTGATGCTGTAAGTACAATTTGCTACACTTTGAATAGATTACTTTTAAGGCATATTTTAAAAAAAACTCCTTATGAGTTATATACAAAGGTAGAAAACCAAACATTTCTCATTTGAGAGCTTTTGGCTGCAAGTGTTTTATTTTAAACAATGGGAAATAATCACTTGGAAAATTTGATGCTAAAGCTGATGAAGCAATTTTCCTTGGATATTCATTACATAATAAAGCATATAGAGTTTCCAATAAAAAAACAATGTGCATGGAAGAATCTGTACATGGGATTTGTGACGAGTCTAATCCCTCAAAAGAGGAAAAGAAGTGTGATGTAGATGCAGGTCCTATGGAGGAATTTATTCAGCTTAATGATTCCATAAATAAGGAGAAAGAAGAACCAAGTGCTGAAATGAAACCATCAACACCTGTTCAAGAGCCAAAAGATTGGAGAACAACAAGAGATCTCTCACTTGATAACATCATAGGTGAAGTTTCGAAGGGAATATCTACTAGATCTTCATTAAGAAATCTATGTTGTAATATGTTGAACCTAAGAATATTGATCAAGCCTTAATTGATGAACATTGGATGCATGCCATGCATGATGAGTTAAATCAGTTCAAGAGAAATGAAGTTTGAGAACTTGTTCCTAGACCATCCTCTCTCAAACCTATTGGCACAAAATGAGTTTTTAGAAATAAACTTGATGAGAGTGGAATCATAGTCAAAAATAAAGCTAGGTTGGTTGCAAAAGGTTACAACTAAAAAGAAGGCATTGACCAGGAAACCTATGCTCCAATTGCAAGATTGGAAGCCATTAGGTTATTGCTTGCATATGCATGTTTAATGGATTTTAAACTTTTTCAAATGGATATCAAAAGTTTTAAATGGATACATTGAGGAGGATATATATGTTGAACAACCTCCTGGTTTTACTGATTTTAAACATCCAAACTATGTTTTTAAACTTAAAAAGGCTCTTTATGGTCTAAAACAAGCTCCTAGATGTTGGTATGAAAGACTAAGCAAATTTCAGCTTGAACAATCTTTCACAAGAGGTCATGTTGACAAAACCTTGTTCATCAAAAGACATAAGCATCATATCTTATTGGTTCAAGTATATGTTGATGATATAATTTTTGGTTCAACTAATCATTTGCTGTGCAAGAAATTTTCTACAGCTATGCAGAAAGAATTTGAAATGTCAATGATGGGAGAATTAACATTCTTTCTTGGACTTCAAGTGAAACAAATGAAGAATGGGACATTTCTCAACAAATCCATGTATTGTCCTGAAGTGATCAAAAAGTTTGAGATGGAGAAAACTAAAGATGCTACAACTCCAATGGTGTCACGACCGCTTCTATTACGTATTTATTTTATTTGTGACTGATTTTTTTTTCTTTTTTTTTCGAAAAAGTAATAATAAATGCCCAAATTAATTTTGTTAAGTTTAAAAATGATTTTTAAGAAATATGAAAGTTTATGCGTAATTCCTAACGTAATCCATGACGTTCACTCACACATATACATACCACATATACATACCATACAGTCCATTATTACAAATCCATAGTCCAATACATAAACAGTCCATGATACAGATCAAAGTATAGATCGTCAAAAGCAGAGAATCATCACAACAGCTTCATCACATCGTCTTGTACGACATCCATATCACTGTTCCTCTGCTCACCCAAATAATTTGGGGTCATCACAGGTGTCAACCACCAGACACAAAATAGGGTGAGTCATGATAAACAAAATTTAAATATAAACAGACATAATATTAAATATACGTAACTAGTTATAAAAATACAGAGGATTTATTACCACGGTGATTAAAATTTAATCATCATCGTTTACTCCACACATGCATTAAATCATCTTTTTCCCACACGTACTTATTATAAAATGTAAGAAAATGCATGCTCATCTTATTATATGATGCATGACTGAGATCTCAGCTTCACAACGTCTCAATAATTGTGGCCACTGTCAGATAACCCCACCCTTCCTCAGTGGAACGAACTTATCCATGCGGTCAGGGTAGCCCAGTGGCACGTAGGATTATCACATCCATCCATGTGATCATCATGGTGGTGTGGTCCTCACTGTCTCAACTACCCCCTAGTTAAAAACATATGGACTCAGTTTAGTTATCTGACACACCTCCTCACGAGGTTTTTCGTCTCATCGTCTCAAATTTTACCCCACCCGGTATATGCACATGAAAATGCAGAAATGATTCATTTTACATCTTGTAAATTATATTTTTTTTTCATCACTTTCATCACAACTCAATACCATCACAGGGTCATCGCAACCTTAATATCATCACAGGGTACACATCTTAGAATCATTTCTCATCACCCATCATTTTTCATCTCATTTTTCTCATTATTTATTTAGTATCTCATATGCACCACAAAGTCTTAAGAAATTTACACATTATTTTAAATCATCAAATCAAACTTCTCAATCATTACATCAAACTTCTCAAGGCCAAATGATACCACACGGCCATCATCACTAAATTTCATTGGAAGTCTTTCACTTGTAACAAAATTAGAAAGTTATATGATCCATGATTAACAGCAACATACATACATAAGCAATAAGTTAGATAATAACATAACTTAAAGACATATTCCATAATCATTCATTTAACACTTCTTGGTCCTAG
>PYAF01002927.1:280503-299596 GCA_007407185.1 Glycine tomentella | reverse complement strand
ATGGAGTTGGACTTTTCCACACTTCCTATCATCCTTCTTTGGCTTATTTAAGTTTCTTCCCCTATTGGTCTAATTACTTACACGGCCTTGACTTGGTTTTTGACACCAATATGCTTAAATTTTTGCTTCAACCGTGGGATGGCTCTCCATTTGGAATTTTCCTTTAGATTCCTTGCATTTATGACTTATTCCCCTTGTCTCCCCAATCATTCCCTTAAGCTTTTACTTGGTTGCTTCTTATTGGTTGCTTTATTACTTCATTGACTTGGTCTCCTCCTTCCTTTATTGCTTCATTTTTACGTGGACCTACATTATGCAAGGGCTGTTATTGATTTTTTCTTCATCTTAACCGTAGCTTGCTTATTTTGTGCCAAGAGGTTTCCTTACTATTGATTTTTCTCAAAACCCGTATTAGTAAAATACTCATTCTGAATTCGTTCACCGTTGGATCTTCTTAGAATTTAAAAGGGATACTCCTGACCCACATATCTAACTTTTGACCGTTATGATCGTGGAAATAATGTCTCTAGCTGTAGTGGAAATAATGTCTCTAGCTGTCTACGTATTTTGCCAAAGGAGACAACATACAATTTGTTTCAAATATTTCTTAAGCATTAATTACTTTCTTTACACATGGACCAATGGAAATGGCTAGACTTCTTAACTCTCCATATGTCCATTCTTGAATGTTCCTAAGGCTTTTCTCCCTTGATTGTGTATCACACGGCCCAGGCTTAATCTTAGAAACCAAGTCAACCATTTTTCCTTTTATTACATATAATGGTAAAATCCTATTTCTTATTGGTCCGTTTTACTTTTATTATTAAAATTACTAATCTATCTTACTAAATTAGTCTATTTATCTCATAATTAAGAGAAAATTCCAAAGATTATGACTATCCCTTCCATATAATTTTCTGATACCTGAAGTAGTCTAGATTTGGCTCTTTTTCAAATTATCTTCCAAAATTGCTAGAAATTATTGTTTAGGGTTTTCTGACCCCAAACATGTTAATAATGTGTTGTCTAAAAACACTTTATCCAATACTGAGGTTCCCACAAATTTCTAAAGTCATTTGGCCAGTGTTTGACCTAAAGGGTATTTTGGTAATTTCACCACTTACCCTAGGGGCAAAATCGTCATTTTCTAAAAATGTTCAAGGTATCTCTGTATGTATCACCCTAAGGGTATTCTGATCATTTTCAACCATCCCAAGAGTATTTATAAAATTTCCTCCTTAATATATCTTGCTAGCATACCTAGGGGTATTTTGGTCTTTTCCTCCAAATCTTTTGTACTGCCTTGAATTAACATTTAACCCTAGTAATTGGCTGTGATTCCCAAAATTTTGGGGTGTTACAAATGGCAACATCAACATATCTTGATTCAGATGAAAATGGAAAGAAGGTTGATGTAACGACCCGCCTCATCGCTACGACATCACAAACTCTAGACGTGTAAATTTCAAATTTTAATGAAAACTTCATTAATTTGATTATGAAAGTGGTAGTAAGTTTTTTCGCAATAATACAATTATCATACACAAGATACAAGTACAACAATTAAATACATATGTATACATATACTATATCAGTACTCATCATTCACATGTTTAAAACTTAATTTAGTTTTACACGTAATTACAATTCAAAATATACATGTCTACAAAAAGGATTAAGGGACTAACTATGAAAGATTAATTAACAAAACACAACTCTTCCAAAAAGAGTTCCAACATCATTACATCGGCGTGGCGGCTCCAACAAAAAGAAGATCTCTCTCCAAGGTCACCTACTGCTGCTCATCTGCTCCCACAAACGAAAGTTCGCGATCGTCACAGGTACCAACCACACAGTACAACAAATGCAAGGGTGAGTATTATATAAAACCAACAAGCATCAGAAAACAACAATTGGAAAGGAAACATTATTAACAACCACTATCATTACCACAAGTCCATCAGTTCAATACACACTCAACAAACCCATCATTCCATTACACATTCAACAAAGCAATCATCCAATGCATTCCACAACTCAAACAATCATGTTCAGAATGATGTATGCATCTGACTCATCACTTAGCATGCAATGTGGTACCATCCTCATGAAAATAGCCTTTCTCAGGAAAATGATGCAGTAGCTCGTCGAGGTCACCTTGTCGTGCACTGGTCGCTCCCCCCCATGGTGATCAGCCCCGAGTCACAAAGGAGTTCCAAACAGAGTGATGCCCCCTAGTACCCCGTACTTACTGCCACCATTCTATTTCCAATCTATGAAATATGAAGTATGAACATGGGCACCATCAATGCAATGACCATGGATAGCTAGGCACCGGAATTTCAAACAATCCCTTTCTCTCTTGGGATGCTTAAAATTCGTAAGGCCACCCTCGCAAGGTTATCCAGTCATGCACCCCCATGTACATACACAACATCACCGATACACTGACCATGGATAGCTAGGCACCAGAATTTTAAACAATCTCTTTCTCTCTTGGGATGCTAAAAATTCGTAAAGCCAATGCACCCCACGTGGACATATACCGCATACAACCATGGGCACCATCAATGTATGACCTGGCTAGGAATAAATCCTTTCTTGCAAGGGTAACCCGTCATACAGCCCCCATGAGTATCCATGTATATCCACACACAATGACATTGTTCACATCAACATTTTCTCTCATCAATGTCATTATCAACCTCAACATCATATCATTTCAATATCATCATCATGCATATCAATATTATCTCATTTCAACATCATCAACTATGTCAACATTATCTCATTTGAACATCATCAATTACATCAATCACATCTCAATTTCAATATCATTAACGCTATCACAAGCAATCATATTTCACATCTATACATAATACATATGTCTGGGATTCACATTCCCCAGGTCTTCAAACAATCCAAATTTCATACCTTCACAATTTATCATATCACAAGACTGATATTTTTAGGAAAATTCTAAATTAAAGAGGAGGACTACAATATATAAAACACACTCTTATGCCCATTTAAAAATTTAATAAAGAATTAAATAGGAAAACATATTATAAAATTTTGTGCAGAGTCTCCTCTGTAATTAAGACTTTTCCCAAAAATCCAATCATTACAACGACAATATTATTCACAGTTTATCTATCAACAAGCCAATTCATCGCATCCCATTAGTTAAAAACATTTTTTTCTAGAAAACAAGCACACACAAGAACAAACACATATCAATCATAAAATACATTGCATCTCATTAGTTAAAAACTTAGTTTTTCTTGAAAACCAGCACACAGCAGGGACAGACAGTTATCTTCATAGTTGGCTCCCTGGCCCCCAACTATGGTATCAAAACTATAACTAAATAATAAACTCCCCTTACCTATCCATATCCCTCTGTTAGCTCCTTGAAACATCGTTTTGGGATCTCTTAAGTTCACGTGCTTTGGCCCAAATGTGGAGCTCTATATACCAAATCGAAGACAATTTAATATAGATTTCCAAGGTAAGATTGATATTAACATTTGGGGTCAAATACCCACTCAAATTCAAAAAGGGGCTAAAAGGGTGTTTTAGGAGTCCACATCAAAAGTCATCATTTTGAAATTTCGATCACACCAATGTGACCAGGGTTCAACAAGGATCACAAAAATAACATCAGTTTCATAAAAATGAGACTTTTACAACATCTCATTTTCAAAGGAAGTATAGAAACAGCCAATAACGTTACCCGAATCACAAGAGTCATCAAGAGATACTTAAACTAGCTAGAAGACAAAGGAAACTAAGATTATCTCAAGGAAACCAAGAAAGGAGGATTGGGAGCTTTGTTCTCTACCGAAACTTCGAGAAGATTTTCGAATATTTTGCTCCGATTAAAAGGTTCTTCTCCTTGCCGAGGTCTCGTGGCAAGCAACGGCGGCCCGTGGTTGTCTCCGGTGGCTGTGGGTGGAGGGAGGTTAGGGAAGGCTTGTGGGAGGAAAAATCCTCCATTTTCGTGACTTGGAGGCTTAAAAACATATTCAGCACCGCCTCCACTCGCCCAGACGACCAAAAATTGCCTGTAAAACTCGCATGGGCGAGCTGCCCAAATTCTAGAATTTTTTGCTTCAGTGAAAAATTAATTTCTCATGTTACAGACATTATTTTAATAATCCCAATGGTCAAAAGTTAGATATATGGGTTAGAAAGCTAGCTTTAAAATTTGAAGGGGATCCAACGGCTAACCAAATCAACAATGATGATTTTACTAAAACAGGTTTTCGGGTCAAATTCAGAATCACACAATTCAACGCAACTCAAACAAACTCCATATAACTTGATATCTACACCAAGCAATAGCATAATGATAATTTACACAATGATCATTCAGATAATACAAACTCACCAAACAATCAAATAACACAACAATCACATCAAACGTCTATTTTCAATTTATCAAAATTTCAGGGTGTTACAGTTGATGAGTCAAAATTTAGATGAATGATTGGATCATTATTGTATTTGACAGCTAGTATACCAGACATAATGCTAAGTGTGTGCTTGTGTGCAAGATATCAAGCAAATCCCAAAGAGTCACACCTAACAGTAGTCAAAAGGGTTCTCAAATATATCAAGGCTACACCAAAAGTTGGTCTTTGGTATCTTAAAGGTGCATCAATTAATATTATTGGTTATTCTGATTCTGACTTTGTAGGATGTAAGTTAGATAGAAAAAGCACTAGTGGAACTTGTCATCTACTTGAAAGTTCATTAATCTCATGGCATTGCAAGAAACAATCTTGTGTTACTTTGTACACTGCTGAAGCTGAATATATCTCAGCTGGAAGTTGCTGTGCATAAAGTCTATGATTGAAGCAACAATTACAAGATTTTGGAGTTGAATTGAAAGAAATACCTTTGCTATGTGACAACTCAAGTGATGTCAACATTTCAAAGAATCCAATAATGCAGTCAAGGACCAAAAATATTTAGATAAGGCATCATTTTCTTAGAGATCATGTTCAGAAAGGTAATATCAAAATTGATTTCATTGACACTCATAATCAATTGGCTGATATATTTACTAAACCATTGGCTAGAGATAGATTCTATGCTCTTAGAAACATGCTAGGAATCTTTGATGAATCTAATCTCTGTTAGCTCAATGTTGTATGCCTTTTCATGTGAAATGATTTGTCAATTGAATCCATCATCACAAAAGCTTAAAAATTTCAAGTTGTGCTGCATAAATTCTTTTTTATCTGATATTTGCTCTGTAATAATCGATTAAGTATTGCATTAATCGATTAAAATCACTTAAATCATGATTTAGAATGAAAACTGAGCTTATGTAATCGATTACATAAACCAAACAATCGATTATTCTTCTCAGGAACACATTTTCAGAAAATTGGATCTTTCTGTAATAATCGATTAAGTATCGAATTAATCAATTACATTAATCAAATTTCCTATTACATAGTGAAAATTCACTGGAATAATCGATTACATGTCGAATTAATCAATTACACAAGCTTCATCATGTTTCTGAAATTCAAAGTTTTATGTGATAATCGATTAAATCATAAGATAATCAATGCACTTCATCTTCTACATGTGAATTTTACATAAATAATCGATTACATTACGAATTAATCGATTACTGTATTTGCAGAAAGTGATTTTGCTTACAAATTAATCGATTACACAAGGAAATAATCAATTATTCATGAGTTACTGCAAAATCTGACAAATTTTCTTGGAAGTTGTAACTGTCCAACTCCCACCTAATTCAAATTAAAACCCTCTGCAGTGATTTAATTCGTACTAACTACTAATTTATTCAAAATTCAAATACTTGGAGCCTAAAAATCTTTATAAATACAACCTACTGTTGAAGGAAGAAATCACACCTACTCTCATTCTTATCTTTCAAACACCTCTGTGTGTTTCTTCTGATTGAGTTTAGTAACTCTGCGCAAAAGATGTCTGTCTCTAAGAGAGTTATGACCTCTAAGAGAAAGGCTGGAGAAACCTCTAACCCAGTTGTTAGTAGGTTGGATCATTGGTTCCCTGCACAAAGGGACAGAATGACATATCTCCAATTCAATGCCACCAAACTGGTGTGTCCCCCCAAACACCTAGAATTAGACTGGTTCCTTAGGGAAGGCTTCAAATTCCCTACTTTTATTGAAACCCAAGGTTAAGAAAGTTTGTGGAGATGAAGGGTACATTTTACCCTGAATTGGTGAAGGTGTTTTTACACCTATGCCAAAGGTTCCATGGATGGGATACTTAGGTCCCAAGTGAATGGGGTTGCCATGGAAATAACTCCAAAAGTATGGGAAGTTGTGGCTGGTATCTCTTTTGAAGGAGAAAGGAAGTTTGAGGAAGAGGCTGAGGGCTATAATAGGGTAGAAACCTATAGGGGAATGCTGATTGATCCCCAAATGAGGCTAAAGCTTAGGCTTAGCACTGGCCCCATGACCCAAGACATTTGCATTATATAATCACTTACATTCTCACTCCTAAAGCCACAAACCATGCCTAAGCCACTGATGATGACCTGCAACTTGTGTATGGTCTCAATAATTCAATTCAAATGAATTGGATTCTCATTCTTGAGGAGATTAAGTTAAAGTCCAAGAGGCTTATGAACTATCATTTTCCCTATGTTGTGCTCATCTCTAGATTCATAGACTACTTCAACATAGATGTTTCTAATGAAGTGGTGGACAACACTAACTCAAGCAACGCTCTCATCAAGGAGAAGCATCTAACCAAATTAGGGATGGTTAAGACACCTCAAGGATGGCAAATGGCTGGTCAACAAGTTGTTCTTGCTGCTGGAGCTGAAGAGGATGATGAAGAAGATGCTGAAGAAGGAGGCCCTACTGAACCTGCCTATAGTCCATTTGAATCCTTAATGATTCAAAAGATGGATGGCCTGTTGTCTCTTCATCATGAACATAGGGCGGAGACCCATTCAGCCTTACAGGAAATTAAGTCTAGGTTAGCAAGTATTGAAGCAACAGTGATGTTTGATGAGTCTGAATCTTTCTAGTTTATAAGCCTTGTATTTTATCTTTTATATTTTATGTTTTATGTTTTTATATTTTTTTAAGCAATGTACTAAGTTCCCTCAATGATTAATGAATATGTTTCTGTTCCCCTACTTGTTGTCTGTTGTCCTGAGTATTTTTTTTACTTTGATAAGCCAAATAAGGGGGGAAATGGTTAATTGATTGTGTCCTCTGCATTGTACTCTGTTCTACCCTATTTTTCTGCACAATTTTTGCACAAAATCCAAAATTGAATGAATTATCAAATTAAGGGGGAGCTAAGTAATGAAATCAACAAATTAAGTCAAATATACAAGTAATGAATGATGAATAAAGCAAGCAAATATCTTAACACTTGTTCTTGGCAAAAAAAAGTCTGTGATTATTTTCAGGTTTGAAAAAGCTTAAGTCTTCTATTTGATTCCCTCCAAGAACTTCAAGTCCAACAAATGATCAATCAAGAATTTGGCATGTTCAAAGCCAAAAAGGGGGAGATTGTTGGATATAGGGGCCATCATGAAGAGTGAAAGACTTTGATTCAGAAATGGGTTTTGAGCTTTCAACATACTTGAAGTGCCTTGAAGTTTTGTAAATGATTCAAGTGTAAGAGAAAGACAATTTGATTGATCATTGCATTGCATTCATTCATCCATTAACAAGCTTAAATGGTTTTCATTAAAACATCAAAGCTTTTATCTTTTTGGTTAAGATTTGAATCTGATTAAAAGGTTTTTGGAAAAATGATTTCTTACTGTTTTAATCGATTACTTAATAATATAATCGATTATTTTGTTCTTCGTTCAATCTGGAAAAACCTTCATGAACAAATTAATCGATTACCTATCGGTTTAATCGATTATTTGGCCTTTGATTGAAAATAAACTGCTTTCTTAAATGTTTTAACTGATTACTTACTTAGTGTAATCGATTACATAGTTGAAAATATATTTTGAGCCTTGCTGTGATAATCGATTACCATTATTAGTAATCGATTACATAGTTCATTTGGTAAAAGCTTGTTTTCTGATTTAATCGATTACCAAAACTGGTAATCGATTACACAGTCATTTTGTGAAATTGAGTTTTCTGTCTTAATTGATTACAACTCGGTTTAATAGATTATTTTGCTCGTTGCTGAAACCCAAAAAACTTCTTTAACATTTTAATTGATTAAGTGATAATTTAGTCCATTACATAAGAATTTTAATTGATTATCTAGCGCGTTTAATCGATTACAGTTAGTTACAAATTCTGTTATATTATATTGAAGGCTTGGCTTATTAAAGAACTTGACCACTTCGTATTTCTGAATATACACAAGCCTTCTAAGCCTTTCAAAGTGATTTTCTCAGTGTTATTACTTCTTGCTTCATTCAAAACAGCAATGGGTCTTCAAATGATTCTTGAGCAAGAAATTTTTCAAGGTTAAGGAAAAGCATGATCTGATTTTGTTTGCTATTCAACCTGATTTGGTAACTCATGTGCATTTCATTCATTGGATCATCAGGTTGTTTCTCTCCTTAATCTTTGTTTGTAAATTTATTTTTGAATTTTGTGTATATTTGCTATTGTAAGTGGGTTCTTCTTGCTTGGTTCTAGAGAAGGATTCTCTAGCTAAAGAACAAAGTAGTGTTCTCTGGTTCTTGCTCTTTTGAAGTCTAATAGGGTTTTAGATTTCTATTTTTTATCTAGTGTTGATAAAGGGAGGGCTTTGTAAAAGCTTGTAAGAACAAGAATTATAATAGTGGAACTCTAATTCAGTGTGAATTAGAAGAAACTGGAATAAATTGCTTGTGTTTTTGTTTCACTTTCTCTACTACTCATCTTGGTCATTGATTCTTTGATTCATATCCATTGTCCAACAAGTTCTATTTTGAGCTATAGATTTCTTGGGGCTGGGTTATTTGATTGAGTAAAAAGATTTCTTGGTTTTGAAAGTGATAAAGATCCTGAACTCTGATTTGAATTATTTTAAAATACCAAGGTTTTAACCAATTCACCCCCCTCTTGGTTATTGTGAGTATTCCTATTATTTTTAGAACAGATATGAAATGAAGAAGAAAAATAAAGAACAATGAAAATCAGTTGAGAGAAAAGATTTTAATTTTGAAAACATGCACAAGAAACTAGAAATTCTCTTTTTTTTCCCTAGCTACATTAATATATAGCTACTGAACAGAATGAAGGATGGGCTCTGATTAGGCCCATCTTAACTAACTAATTATGCTAATTACACAAGTCAAAACCCGAGCTCGCAGCCAAAAACTCAAATGCAAAGGTTTTGACTTCCAAGCCTAATTTGACCCTCAAATCGGCAAAATTCACCGATGATTATCAATAACAAAATTGTAGATATTTTCCTTATCTTTCCAGGGACTACTCATATGCTTCATGTACGGTTCTGTAAAATCCTATATGTCCTACACAAGGAAGATACATCAAGTAAGCACAAAATCTGAAAATAAGCAACAATTATCAATTAAGCCCAATTATTTTCCTAAGACCAAAATTGAGTTAAAGTGAGAAAATAAGAATCCAAGAGAAGTCAAATAAGCCAAGAAGAATAGAAAAATACTAAATTAAAAATGCTCAATCAAGGTGCATGCATCATTTTGAGCATAATTGATTTGTATTGTGGAAAAAGTTGGTAACTAGCTGGTTGAGTGTATGTTAAATTGATTGATTATTGAAAATGATTGTGGTTATTATTATTGTTTTCTTTATAATCATTGTCATCTGGTGTTTGTTATAGATAAAACAATAAACTCACCCTTGCAATTTTGTACCGTGTGGTTGGTACCTGTGATGATCACGAACCTTCGTTCGTGGGAGCAGATTAGTAGCAGTAGGTGATGTTGGAGGGAGATCCTTTTCTTGGAGCCACCAAGTCGACGTGATAATGTTGGAATTTATTTTGGGAGATAGTTGTGTTTTGCAATAAATTCATTCTTAGTTGGTTCCTTAATTCTTTTTGGCTAGCCATGTAAATCCCAGGCTTAGATACATGTAAAAACTGAATTATGTTCTGACATGTGAATGATATATATATAATGGTTTGATTTATATATATTTGTATTTATTTATTTACGCTTTTAGAATTGAAATTACTTTAGTGGAGTTTTTATTTAAAATTGAAATTACGCGTTTAGAGCTGTGATGCGTAACGACGATGCTGGTCGTTACGTTAGTGGTATCAGAGCAAGTCGAACCTTTTTCGGCCAGTGAGTTGTGAGTCTACTGTGTTTCTTTGTGCATTTTGTGTTTGTTGTGTTCAATGTTTAATGTTTGAGTGTTTAATTGTTTTGTAGTTGCTTGGGTTTTTTGTGTCTGAGACTTACGTACATTGTTGTTTTACATGGGTTATGGAGATTTGTTGGTGCTTTCATAACATGTTTTTGTTCCTGAAGTCTGTTATACCATGAGTTCCAATGCCTTGTCACGAATCATCAGACTAGCCAGCTGGATAATTCGTGAAGTGCAATGGGACACTATGACAAGCAGTCAGTAATACAAAAGGTGGAGATTGAGCGTTAGTCTCGAGATATAACTGTTGTAGAAGAGTGATTTCTCGAGGCATCAACTCTCAAGAGTAATTAAGTAAGGACTTGAGATAGGTATATAATTGTCTTATTCCTTTTTCTTGTGTGTTCCTTCCATGTTCTCACTTCCTGGTGTGCGTAGGGAGTGATGGCTAGACAGAATGATTGTGTAATAGCTGATGCTCTCCAAGCCTTAGCCCAGGCTATGGGGAATCAGAATAAGGAAAAACTTAAAGTGTTTGTGTCTTCTTTGAATAAAGATCTTGTGGTAGAGACCCCGACTAGTGGTTTCGTTTTAACTTCTGATGTGTGTTTGATTTGTCCTATAGAGATTCATTTGATTTGTTTACTCTAAGCCAAATTGATGTTTTTCTGGGTATGGACTGCTTATCTTCCAACCATATCTCAATAAAATGTTTTGATAAAAGTATGGTGTTTAGTGCTTTTGAAGTGACTAGTGATAGGATACTTATCTCTGCCAACGAAGTTGTGACATCTTTAAAAGAAGATGCTCAAGTGTACGTGATCTTGTCAAACCTGGAAGCAAAGACCAAAATTTCTATAGGTGACCTCCTTGTTGTTAGAGAGTTTCCAGAAGTGTTTCTTGGGATATATCCAGTTTACCACCTGATAGAGAGATAAAGTTTTCTATAGATTTGGTACCTGATGTGGGACCCATAATCCCCTGTAAAATGTCTCATATAGAGTTGGCTGAGCTTAAGAAATAGTTAGAAGAATTGTTGGATAAGCAGTTTGTGAGACTCAGCGTGTCTCCATGGGGAGCACCAATGTTGTTAGTGAAGAAGAAAGATGAGACCATGAGGTTATGTGTGAACTACTGCCAGTTGAATAAGGTGGCGATTAAGAACAAGTACCATTTGTCTAGAATAGAAGACTTTATGGACCAGTAGGTAGGAGCTTGTGTGTTTAGCAAGATTTACCATCATATCCAATTGAAGTCTAAGGATATTCTGAAGACTGCCTTTAGGACCTCTTATGGTCACCACATGTATCTAGTCATGCCCTTTGGTGTGACTAATGCCCTAGTGTGTTTATGGATTACATGAATAGGATATTTCACCCCTATCTCGATAGTTTTGTGGTAGTATTCATAGATGATATTTTTTGGTATACTCTAAGACTAGAGAGGAGCATGAGGAGCACTTGAGGATTATGCTGCAAACCCTTAAGGATTGACAACTTTATGCTAAGTAGTCCAACTATGAGTTTTTGTTAGAGAAAGTTAGTTTCCTAGGACATGTGATATCCCAAGGCAGTAGTATAGCTGTAGATGATTCTAAGATATAGGTTGTTCTTAAGTGGGAGAGTCCTAAGTCGGTGTTTGAGAATTTTTTTCTTTTGTGGTTTAGTGGGATATTACCAGAGATTCATAGAAGGTTTCTCTAAGATAGCCTTGCCTTTAACAAGGGTCAAGTTTTTGTGTGGGATGCCCAGTGTGAGCATAGTTTCCAATCCATTAAGGAAAAGTTGACAACCACACTTGTATTAGTTTTCCTAACCTAAGAGAGCCCTTTGAGGTGTATTATTATGCATCAAAGATGGGTTTAGGAGGAGTGTTGATGTAGAATGGCTAGGTAGTGCCTATGCTTTTAGACAACTCAAGACTCATGAGAGGAATTATCCTACCCATGATCATGGAGAGCTGATGAGTCACTATTTACTTTTATTTTCTCATCTTTCTGTACTCATTTTAATCCCTAATTTGTGTTTAAAAGTTCATATTTTGCACTGTTTCTCATTTAGGATTTAATTGGACCGATAATTCAGATTTTAATTAATTTAGATTATTTTAAGTTTAATTATTCCAATTTTTATTTTCAGGGCAGATTAATAATTAAATGGGCTTGGAATTAATGCATGGACTTGAAGATTGGGATGTGGCATCAGCATTTTATTTTATTTTTATTTTATTTTCATTTTTGGGCCAAAATTGTTAGGAAAAGCCCAATTTTCGTTTAGGTCAGTCTCTATATATTTCAATTAATGTGCCCATGCAGAGACACACTAATTTTCGTCTACAACACAGACAGACTATTTTCGTTTAGGGTTTTTAGCATTTTCGTTTTCTGCTTTCTCTCTGTTTTTAGGGTTTTTCGTTTCTAAATACAGTTGCGTTTCAATTCAGTGCTATTTCGTTTCTGTTTCAAGTTTCGTTTCTCGTTTTTGTTTTCTGCTTTCAGTAATTAGATTTAGGTTTTCGTTTTCGTTTTCGTTTCTGTTTAATTTCGTTTTTGCAGTTGAATTTCGTTTAATGTTCAGTTTCGTTTCAATTTACGTTTCTGTTGTTAATTTCGAATTAATGGAAGGCTAAATCTAGGGTTGGACCCTAGGACAGATTGCAAACCCTTTAATGGAGGTTCTCTATTTTTGCAATTTGTTTTCTGCTTGGTTCTTCCTTGTTGGGGTTTTTTGTTCTGTATTTTTCGAATTAGAGTCATGCTTAATGATTCTGATATTGATTGATTAGGTAATCTCAGGTTGCTTAATCCTGAGAGCTTGCCCTGACGAGGTTCACGTTTGCTTAATTCGTGTAATGAAGTTTTAGGTTAATCTTCGCTTAGTAGATTAACCTGGACTGATAAGAAATAAGTAGGACAGATTATCTTTCGTGAACCAAGGATATTAGAGGCACAATCTGTTCTAAGGTCTGACTTGTTTTAAATCCGTGCAATTAATTAGTATTTCTGTTTTAATTTAGAATTCCTTGCATTCTGTCAAAAACCCTTTACACGTTTTTGATCCCTAACGCAGACAATTGATCCTTGAGAGACGACCTAGGAGTCACTTCCTAGTACTACATTTAAACTGTATTAATTTGGCCGAGTATGACCTCGATCAAATTTTGGCGCCGTTGCCGGGGATCATCAATTCTGCAATTAGGGTTCTGTGTGTGTGTTTGTTCTGTTTTCTGTTCTGTTATTATTGTTCATTGTTGAAAGTGATATAGGAAGCAAGGTAATATTCGAGTAAACTGAAAAATTTCACCCTAATAATCAATGGAACAGTAACCCGAATTGGTAGTCTATTTCCTATATCAGTTCCTATACCAATTTTGTTTTAAGGGTGTGCTTGTTATAATTTGTGCTTCGAGCCTTTTGATTCTTGCATATTTGGTTGTGTTGATCAATTCTGCAGGTCAATTAGTGCATTCAGCAAGCAATCCGCGGAATCAGAAACAGTCGCATGAATAGTAACATGAACAGTAACCATTTTTCTGAATTATTTGTGATTTTTAGACTTGTTATTTCTGCTTCAATTTTTGTGTGGTAACTTCTTTTAGGCTATATTTGTGTGGAAGAATACCAAAAGCATCTAAAGTATTCCAGATTCTGAAGGGCAAAAATTTTGGATTCCAATTTTTGCGAAAACTTCAAACTATCATAACTTTTGATCCGACCGTCAGAATTGGACGTATTATATATGCTTTTGGGGTAGAAAAAAATATCAAAATGCATTATGTAATCGATTACTAACTTTGGTAATCGATTAAGACATGAGCTTGTAGCATTCCAAATACACTGTGTAATCGATTACTACCCATTGATAATCGATTAAAGTGTTCAACAAGGCAGATTATATAAAAACAAAGGTCAAATAAATTGATTATTCCGATAGGTAATCGATTACATTGTTCTTGAAATCTTTTCCAGAATAGACTAAGAACAAAATAATCGATTAAGTCTTTAAGGTAATCGATTAAACCAGTAGGATCACCAAAATTGCTTTTCTCTTACACATTTCACACTAATTAATATTCAAGGCATCAATTGCATGTTGAAAGCTGAAAACCAAAGCTTGAATCACAATTCCTTTGCATTCTTTAAGTAGCTCTCCCTGAATCCAACAAAATTTTCTTAACCCTTAGGTTTCAATAAAAGCAAGGAATTGGAAGCCTTCCCTAATGAACCAATCTAATTCTAGGTGTTTGGGGGGACACACTAACTTAGTGGCATTGAATTGGAGATATGTCATTTTGTCCCTTTCTACAGTAAACCAATGATCCAACCTACTAACCACTGGGTTAGAGGTTTATCCAGCCTTTCTCTTAGAGGTAGACATCTTTTGGGCAGAGTTACTAAACTCAGACAGAACAAAAACACAGTAATGTGTGAGAGATTAGAAAGAGAATAGGTGTGAATTCTTCCTTCAACAATAGGCTGTATTTATAGAGATTTTTAGGCTCCAAGTATTTGAGTTTTGAATTAAGGAGCAGTTAGTACGAATTAAATCACTACAGAGGATTCAAATTTAAATTAGGTGGGAATTGGGCAGTTACAACTTCCAAGAAAATCTGTCAGATTTTGCAATAACTCCATGAATAATCGATTATTTCCTTGTGT
Source organism: Glycine tomentella (assembly GCA_007407185.1). Lineage (NCBI taxonomy): Eukaryota > Viridiplantae > Streptophyta > Magnoliopsida > Fabales > Fabaceae > Glycine > Glycine tomentella. Next base: position 284,647 of record PYAF01002927.1, on the reverse strand, counting down.
AATTGATTAATTCGTAAGCAAAATCACTTTCTGCTGATACAGTAATCAATTAATTCGTAACGTAATCGATTATTTCTGTAAAATTCACATGTAGAAGATGATGTATAATCGATTATTTTATGATTTAATCGATTATCACATAGAAGTTTGAATTTTAGAAATATATTGAGGCTTGTGTAATCGATTATTACAAAAACATTCAATTTTCTGAAAATGACTTTCTAAGAAGAATAATCAATTATTTTGTTTATGTAATCGAATACATAAGCACATAATTCATTCTAAATCATGATTTAAGTGATTTTAATTGATTAATACGACACTTAATCGATTATTACAAAATAAGTATTAGATAAAAGAGAATTTTTGCAGCACAACTTGGAAATTTTAAGCTTTTGTGATGAAGGATTCAATTGACAAACCATTTCACATGAAAAGGCATACAACATTCAAGCTAACGGAGATTAGATTCATTCAAGATTCCTAGCATGTTTCTAAGAGCATAGAATCTATCTCTAGCGGGTTTAGTAAATATATCAGCCAATTGATTATGAGTGTCAATGAAATCAATTTTGATATTACCTCTCTGAACATAATCTCTGAGAAAATGATGTCTTATCTCAATATGTTTGGTCCTTGAGTGCATTATTGGATTCTTTGAGATGATAGCACTTGTGTTGTCACATAGCAAAGGTATTTCTTTCAATTCAACTCCAAAATCTTGTAATTGTTGCTTCAACCATAGACTTTGTGCCCAACAACTTCCAACTGAGATATATTTAGCTTCAGCAATTGACAAAGCAACACAAGATTGTTTCTTGCAATGCCATGAGATTAATGAACTTCCAAGTAGATGACAAGTTCCACTAGTGCTTTTTCTATCTAACCTACATCCTACAAAGTCAAAATCTGAATAACCAATAATATTAATTGAGGCACCTTTGGGATACCAAAGACCAAGTTTTGGTGTTGCCTTGAGATATTTGAGGATCCTTTTGACTGCTGTTAGGTGAGACTCTTTCGGATTTGGTTGATATCTTGCACACGAGCACACACTTAGCAGTATTGGAGTAGCTATCAAATATAATAATGATCCAATCATTCCTCCAAAATTTTGACTCATCAACCCTCTTTCCATTTTCATCTTAATCAAGATAGGTTGATGTTGCCATTTGAGTAGCAGCATCTTTACTTTTCTCCATTTCAAACTTTTTGATCACTTCAAGGCAATACTTGGATTGAATTGATTGAGAAATGTTCCATTCTTCATTTGCTTCACTTGAAGTCCAAGAAAGAATGTTAATTCTCCCATCATTGACATTTCAAATTCTTTCTGAATAGCTTTAGAAAATTCCTTGCACAGCAAATGATTAGTTGAACCAAAAATTATATTATCAACATACACTTGAACCAATAAGACATCATTCTTATGCCATTTGATGAACAAGGTTTTGTCAACATGACCTCTTGTGAAAGATTGTTCAAGCAGAAATTTGCTTAGTCTTTCATACCAAGATCTAGGAGCTTGTTTTAAATCATAAAGGGCCTTTTTAAGTTTAAAGACATAGTTTGGATGTTTAAAATCAGTAAAACCAGGAGGTTGTTCAACATATATATCCTTCTCAATGTATCCATTTAAAAAGGCACTTTTGACATCCATTCGAAAAGGTTAAAAATCCAGCAAACATGAATATGCAAGCAATAACATAATGGCTTCCAATCTTGCAACTGTGATAGAAGATTATCTAAGGATCATGATGTGAAGGAGAGCTTGAAGCACTTCCTTTGGTGAGTTTTGAAGGACCCATGACAAGAGCTAGAACTCAAGCCCTCAAGACCACATCAAAAATGCCTTATATCTAGTGGACAAGCATGAAGAGGCACACCAAATTCAATGAAAACACATCAAAAAAGTCTTGTCTGTTGTAATAAGCATTTGCTGTCTGTTTTAATCGATTAAAGTGTAAATGTTGGTTGTCTGTCTATCTATTTTCCTGTCTGTCTGTCTGTTTATTTTAATCGATTATTTCGTTGTTGTAATCAATTACGATGTTGCTGTAATCGATTACACAGTGCAAAACGCTCTGTTTTAATCGATTACGCTTCGTTTTAATCGATAATTTTCATTTAAAATGGTACTGTAGCTTTCCTTTTGCTGTTTTCATGTAATGGGCTTTGATATTTCCGTAAATAGGCCTAAACCTATGTTTTTAGGGGTTTATTAGAGGTCTAGCCCTATAAATACTCAGACTTTGCTATTTTTGGTTAACTTTTAATTAATGGAATTGAGCTTTTGCTTAAATTGAGAGCTTAGCCTCTTGTTGGTTCTTGATTGAGACCAAATTGATTCTTATCAAGGGAGCTTTCCTTTGTGGCGAATCCTCCTCCAACTTATCGTTCCGATTGGGAATCGTGGTGTCATTCTAAATCATTCCTTAATCTTCTCCATTTTTCTATTTGAATTTCAAACCCTAATTCATGGAGTCTTGAAGATTACAATTCGGAAACGATCCAAGCCAAGCATTCATGTCTTTGTGGTCATCATGTGGTAATCAGAGCTTGATTCCAGAAAGTATTTCGTAAAGATTTCTATCTATGTTATTTGCATTTTCGTTTTATTTTTTTTTTTCCGGAAAATGAAAATTGAAAATCATGATTCTTGGTTGTTTGTTGTTCTTTGTGTGTTTCTTGTGTGATTTTTGAGTTTAGCTTGCAATTGCCTTCATTTCCCCTATGGTTTTGTTGAATTTGGAGTTGTTTTGAATATGGGTTGTTCTTCCTGTTCTTCATGAAACTCATATAGCATTGCTGGAAATTTTCTGAGTTTGATTCATAAAATTCTGTCTAGAGTTTTGAACCGTTTTTGCAAATATCAAAAGTTTGGGTCCTAAAAGATAATTTACGAAGGACCAAAAGACAATTATTAAAAAGTATTATGGGGTCAAAATGAAAATATCAAAAGATATGAAGACCCAAAAGTAAAAAAAAGAAACTGAGAGTAAAAAAATTTTTTTTAAAAAAAATTATTATTAGCCCTCTCTTAGTGTGTGTTTATTATTGTTTAATAGCACTTTCTTTTGCATTTTCTATTTCTATAATTGTCTTTCCTTGGCTTTCCTTTTGAGTTGTGCTTTTCTTGTTGAGCTTTTATTGCTTGTCTTCTAAATTCCAAGATTTTGTCTTAGAGTTTTCTTTCTTCCTTGACATCTTAAGTTGAGCTTGGATTTGTTTCATCTTTCACTTTGGATATTCCTTGAATTAGAATCTTTGGTTAATTTCAAGAGTTGACAAAGAGTTAGAGAGTGAAAAAAGACAAGAGTGAACATTAGAGGAAAAGTCTTTCAAGTGTGAAACACGAGTGTTAACGAGTGTAAACACTTAGTGAGTGGTAAGGTACATTATTGTTTTGTTTTACTCATCTTTTTCTTGTAGCAATGGTGTCCGATGGTGATAGTGATCCACCTTCACCTAGAACCGCTATGCTAATGACTTCATTGGCTAAGTAAATGGATAGGTTGCAAAGAAATGTTGAAAGAAGGATGGATGCACGTTTTGATGAGATGCAAAGAAGTAATTATGAGTTGAGTGCAATAATAGATGACATGGAGAGAAGGAGATATCATAGGTCACCTCATTCTTCTCAAGGGAGTGATGATGGTAGAAGGTATAGGCCTAGGAGGAATAGGGATGGAATGGAAGATGTGAAATTCAAACTTCCCAAGTTTTTAGGTACTAATGATCCAGAGGCTTACCTTGATTGGGAGATAAAAGTTGACTAAGTTTTTGATTGTCACAATTTTAGTGAATAAAAGAAAATGAAGTTGGCTAGCTTAGAATTTGAAGGGTATGCCATGGCTTGGTGGAATCAAGTGCAAATGGAAAGAGGAAGATTGAGGAGACATAGACCGGACACATGGATGACAATGAAAGGAATCATGAAGGAGCGATTTGTCCCACCTCAATACATAAGGGATTTGCATAACAAATTACAAAGACTCTATCAAGGAAATAGATGTGTTGATGATTATTACAAGGAGATGGAGATTTCTTTGGTAAGAGCAAACATTGAGGAGACTAATGAGGCTACAATGGCTAGATTTTTGAATGGCTTGAATAGGGACATTCAAGATGTTGTGGAGCTTCA
>PYAF01002927.1:262122-280403 GCA_007407185.1 Glycine tomentella | reverse complement strand
GGCAAATATGTGGATGAAGTGCTTTGTGATATGGTTCCCATGGAAGCCAGCCATGTGTTGCTTGGTAGACCTTGGCAATATGATAGAGATGTGGTACACAATGGGGTCACCAATCGATACTCTTTCCTTCATAAAGGTAAAAAGGTAGTTCTCTCACCTTTGTCTCCAAGTGAGGTGTGTGAGGATCAAATAAAAATGAAATTGAAGAAAGAAAAAGAAAAGAAAATTAAAGAAGAAAAGAGTCCTTTGAAAAAGAAAATCCAAAAAGAAAAAGATGGCAAAAAGATTGATAAGAGAGAATCCAAGAAAATAGAAAAAAAGAGTGAAAAACAATTAGTGGTAAAATCGGGTTTGTTCATCAAACCTATGGCGGTAAAAAGAGTGATGCTAGCTAGACAACAAATGTATTTACTCATTCCCAATTATTTGTGCTTGTCTTCTAGTTCCTTTGACTTGCCTCCAAGTTTTGATACACTTTTAAAGGAGTTTGAGGATGTCATTCCACAAGCATACCCCATAGCTTGCCTCCTTTAAAAGGAAGTGAGAATCAATTTGTTCTTGTTTCGGGAGCTTCAATTCCTAATAGGGCTGCATATATGCCTAATTCGGAAGAGACCAACAACATCACCGTCAAGTATCCACATCCTAATCCTAGACTTGATGATAAGGTAACCAAATCTACCACTTACTTTTCTCCTTTTGAGGTATTTTATGGTTTTAACACATTATTTCCCATTGATTTAATCTCCTTACCTAATGATTCTTCTATTTTGAGTATACATGGGCTCTTTAGAGCTTCTTTTGTTAGGAATTTCCATGGAAGGGTGCGAAATCAAATTGAGTGGAAGATGGAGCAATATTCACGATTGGCCAACAAGGGGAGAAAGACATTGGTATTTGATCCCGGAGATTGGGTTTGGCTACATATAAGGAAGGATAGGTTTCCTTTCCAAAGGAAATCTAAACTCCAACCTAGGGGTGATGGACCTTTCAAGATCCTTGAGAGGATTAATGACAACGCCTACAAGATAGACTTTCCAAGTGAGTATAGAGTGAGTTCTACTTTTAATGTCACTGATCTTTCTCCTTGTGATGTAGGTATTTTGAATGCAAATCCGAGGACAGATTCTTTTCAAGAAGGAGGGGATGATAGAGGACTATCTAAGGATCATGATGATAAAGGTCCATTACAAGCCAAAGGTCTAGAAGGAGAGCTTGAAGCACTTCCTTTGGTGAGCTTTAAAGGACCCATGACAAGAGCTAGAGCCCAAGCCCTTCAACACCACATCAAAAATGTCTTATATCTAGTGGACAAGCATGAAGAGGCACACCAAATTCAATGAAAACACATCAAAAAAGTCTTGTCTGTTGTAATAAGCATTTGCTGTCTGTTTTAATCGATTAAATGTGTCTGTAATCGATTAAATGCAAATGTTGGTTGTCTGTCTGTCTGTTTTAATCAATTATTTCGTTGTTGTAATCGATTATTTGTCTGTTGTAATCGATTACAACATTGCTGTAATCGATTACACAGTGCAGAACGCTCTGTTTTAATCGATTACGCTTCGCTTTAATCAATTATTTTCATTTAAAATGGTACTGCAGCTTTCCTTTTGCTGTTTTCATGTAATGGGCTTTGATATTTCTGTAAATAGGCCTAAATCTACGTTTTTAGGGGTTTATTAAAGGTCTAGCCCTATAAATACTCAGACTTTGCTATTTTTGGTTAACTTTTGATTAATGAAATTGAGCTTTTGCTTAAATTGAGAGATTGACTTCTTGTTGGTTCTTGATTAAGACCAAATTGATTCTTATCAAGGGAGTTTTCCTTTGTGGCGAATCCTCCTCCGACTTATTGTTCCGATTGGGAATAGTGGCGTCATTCTAAATCATTCCTTAATCTTCTCCATTTTTCTATTTGAATTTCAAACCCTAATTCATGGAGTCTTGAAGATTACAATTCGGAAACGATCCAAGCCAAGCATTCATGTCTTGGTGGTCATCAAACTGGAGCATAGGTTTCCTCATAGTCAATGCCTTCTTCTTGGTTGTAACATTTTGCAACCAATCTAGTTTTATTTTTAACTATGATTCCGCTGTCATCAAGTTTATTTCTAAAAACTCATTTTGTGCCAATAGGTTTGAGAGGATGGTCTAGGAACAAGCTCCCAAACTTCATTTCTCTTGAACTGATTTAACTCATCATGCATGGAATGCATCCAATGTTCATCAATTAAGGCTTGATCAATATTCTTAGGTTCAATTTGAGAAACAAAAGCCATATTACAACATGGATTTCTTAATGAAGATCTAGTAGATACTCCCTTTGAAACTTCACCTATGATGTTATCAAGTGAGAGATCTCTTGTTCTCCAATCTTTTGGTTCTTGAACAGGTGTTGATGGTTTCATTTCAGCACTTGGTTCTTCTTTCTCCTTATTTATGGAATCATTAAGCTGAATTCTTCCATAGGACCTGCATCTACATCACACTTCTTTTTCTCTTTTGAGGGATTAGACTCATCACAAATCACATGTACAGATTCTTCCATGCACATTATTCTTTTATTGAAAACACTATAAGCTTTACTATGTAATGAATATCCAAGGGAAATTGCTTCATCAGCTTTAGCATCAAATTTTCTAAGTGATTCTTTTCCGTTGTTTAAGACAAAACACTTGCAGCCAAAAGCTCTCAAATGAGAAATGTTTGGTTTTCTACCTTTGTATAGCTCATAAGGAGTTTTCTTTAAAATAGGCCTTATAAGTAATCTATTCAAAGTGTAGCAAACTGTACTTACAACATTAGCCCAAAAATATTTTGGCAAATTTGTCTCATTAAGAAGAGAGTTCTAGCTCCTTCTTCAAGAGATCTGTTTTTCCTCTCCACAACACCATTTTGTTGATGTGTTCTTGGAGCTGAAAAATTGTGTTTAATTCCATTTTCTTCACAGAATTTTTCAAAATGTTCATTTTGGAATTCTCCACCATGATCACTTCTTATTGAGATAATTTTGCTACCTTTTTCATTTTGAGCAAGCTTGGCCATTTTTCTAAAAGCATGGAAAGCATCACTTTTGGATTTCAAAAACAGAGTTCAAATAAATCTAGAGTAATCATCTACAATCCCAAGCCCATAATAATTGTCTCCTAAACTCATAGTTCTAGAAGGACCAAACAAGTCAATGTGAAGTAATTCAAGGGGTCTAGAGGTGGAAACAATGTTTTTTCTTTGAAAATAATTTTTTGGTTTGTTTCCCCTTTTGGCAAATATCACAAAGTTTGTCCTTTTCAAACTTGAGTTTGGGCAAACCAATTACTAAATCCTTTTTAATTAGCGTGTTCATATGATGCATGTTAATGTGACTTACCCTTCTATGACACAGCCAAGATTCATTAGTCTTGCTTAGTAGACATGAAGTGTTGTGAAATAATTCATGATCAATTGAAAGTAAATAAATGTTACTTTTCCTTTTACCTATGTGAATCACTTCACCACTTTGCCCATCACAAATCATGCAGCAATTTTCATTGAATGAGACTTTAAATCCTTTATCACAGAGTTGGCTTATGCTTAAGAGATGCTTCAACCCTTCCACATAAAGAACATTTTTTATTTTGGTTTTGAAGCTATCTCCTATGTTGCCTTCTCCAATGATCTTTCCTTTGGTATTGTCTCCATAAGTGACAAATCCTCCATCTTTAAGAGTTAGATTTGTAAGCATGGACATGTCACCTGTCATATGTCTAGAGCATCCGCTATCAAGGTACCATAATGAGGATCTAGCTCTTAGACATACCTGAAAAAATCAAATCAATTTATAAAGGAAGGTACCCAATTGAGATTGGGTCCATATGAGTTAGCAACTTTCTTTTTCTTTTGAACCCAAATGCAATCTCTATTAGGCACATAAAATCTCCTAGCATAGCATTTATAAGATGTATGTCCTTTTTCCATACAATAGTTGCATGTTATAGATTTTGATGGTTTTCTCAAGCAAGCATTTTGATTGATCTTTGAGTTTTTGAACTTCTTTTGATTCTTCTATTTTTGAGGCACAAATACAGTTTCTCCAAAAGATTTTGATCCTTGTTTGTACCCCAAACCAGAAGTATCTCCAGTGTACTTTTGCACACTTAACATTTCAGACAAGTTGCATTTACCTTTGTAAAATTTTCTCAAAAGATCAATTAAATCACTATTTTTGGATAGAAGTAACATGTATTTTTCTCCTTGACTTCTTTTGTAATCATCAAAATCCTTTTGCAGCAAGTTGTATTTGTAAACATTAGTAGAAGAAGAAGCACATACACATTCTTTCATTTTGTAACTTGAAACAAGTTTTTCATTTTCTTCTTTTAAGTTGCAAATTTCAGTTTGCAATTTAATAATTTTTGCAACATGCCATCTAAGATTTCCTTTGAGCTTGTTATTGGATTTTGCAAGCTTTTGGGCTTCTTCATGCATTTCTTGGAAAGCATTAATAGCTAGTTCAAGTTCAGAATTTACCCCATCTCCATCAATTGAGAGATCATCGTCTTGTTCATTGATTGTGGAGGTGAGACACATGTTTGCTTCTTCATTTTCAGTTGAAGATTCTGATGTTGCTGACTCATTATCTTCCCAAGCTATGTAGGCTCTTTTGTACTTTCCTTCCTTGTTCACCTTGTTGTCACCTGGTTGCTTTTAAAAAAGATTGAGCATTCTGATTTGATGTGGCTAGGTTTTCGACATTCAAAGCAAGTAAAATTGTTGTCAATCCTTTTGTTGTTGTTGTTCTTGTTTTTCCTCAAGAACTTGCTGAACTTCTTGACAACCAAGTTGATGTTGTCCTCTTCATCCTCTTCACTTGAATCTTCCACTTTTTCTGACTTTGATGATGTAGCTTTTAATGCAATACTTTTTTTCTTTTCTGCATCTTCAGCACAAGTTAGTTGAGACATTTTAAGCTCATATTCAAGTAACTAGTGTAGCCATGGACATCTTTGATAGATCTTTGGATTCCTTGATTGTTGTCACCTTTGGTTGCCAAGGTCTTGTGAGACACTTCAAGATCTTGATGTTTAGTTCTTCAATATCAAAGATCTTCCCAAGACCCAGAAGATGATTGACTATATGAGTGAATCTTGTTTGTAGCTGTGAAATGCTTTCTGTGGTGTTTATCTTGAACATCTCATACTCATGAATCAAGGCATGCTTTCTTGATCTTCTAACTTCTTTAGTTCCTTCATGAGTTATTTTCAGCATCTCCCACATTTCTTTGGCACTTGTGCATCTCACTGTTCTAAAAAATCCATCAGAAGAAATCGTAGAGGTAATCATATTTTTAGCTTTAAAATCATATTGGACAACTTTTGTTCAGCATCTGTCATCTCACCCTATTCTTTGGGAATCGTTTCATTGCCAACAGTTTTCTTAGGAATAAAAAGACCCTTTTCTATAGCATTCCAAGCACCTGGGTCATCTGATTGAATAAAGATTTTCCTTCTATTTTTCTAAAAACTGAAGTGTTCTCCTTCAAACATCGGAGGACGATTGAGAGAAGCACCTTCTTTGAAGTTAATTTGTGAGGTATTCATTTTTCTTTTTGAAGAAAAAAATAGTGATCTTCAATAACTCTCAAAAACCAGCTCTTGATGCCAATTGAAAATAATAGGAATACTCACAATAACCAAGAGTGGGGGTGAATTGGTTAAAACCTTGGTATTTTAAAATTAATTCAAATCAGAGTTCAGGATCTTTATCACTTTCAACACCAAGAAATATTTTTCTCAATCAAATAACTCATCCCAAGAAATCAATAGATCAAAACAGAACTTGTTGAACAATAGATATGAATCAAAGAATCAATGACCAATGAGCAAGATGAGTAATAGAGAAATAGAATCAAAGACACAAGCAATTTATACTGGTTCACTTCACAACAAAAGCTACATCCAGTTTCTTCTAATCAACACTAGATTAGAGTTCCACTATTATAAATTTGTATTCTTACGAGCTTTTACAAAACTCTCCCCTTATCAACACTAGATAAAGAATAGAAATCTAAAACCCTAGTAGACTTCAAAGGAGCAAGAACCAGAGAACACTACTCTGTTCTTTAGCTAGAGAACCCTTCTAGAACCAAGCAAGAAGAACCCACTTTATAATAGCAAATTACAGTAGAAATTCAAAAACGAATTTACAAACAAAGATTAAGGAGAGAGACAACCTAATGATCCATTGAATGTAATGCACATGAAATACCAAGTCAGGTTGAATAGCAAAAAAAATCAGACCATGCTTTTCCTTAACCTTGGAATGTTTCTTGCTCAAGAATCATTCAAAGACCCATTGATGTTTTGAATGAAGCAAGAAGTAATAACATTGAGAAAATCACTTTGAAAGACTTAGAAGGCTTGTGTATACTAAAAAATACGAAGTGGTCAAGTTTTCTAACAAGCCAAGCCTTCAATCTTATTTATAACAGAATTTGTAACTAACTATAATCGATTAAACGCGCCTAATAATCGATTAAAATTCTTTTGTAATCGATTAAATTATCACTTAATCGATTAAAATGTTAAAGAAGCTTTCTGGGTTTCAGTAACGAGAAAAATAATCGATTAAACCGTGCTGTAATGGATTAAGAGAGAAAGATCTGTTTCACAAAATGAACTATGTAATGGATTACGAATTTTGGTAATCGATTAAATCAGAAAGTAAGTTTTTTCAAAATGAAAACACCTTTTGCTATTTAGTATTTCATGGTTAATAAATTTGAGTAAACTTTATGTTTATCATATTTATGTCTCACCTATATTTTATAATAATATGTATTTAAAGATAAAGGACCTAGGAATAAAACAGTTGTTTTCTTGAGGATCAATGATAGGGATCATGACAATGAAGACTTGAGGACACTAAATGTCTATTTCCTGAAATGAGTTCCTAGTCTTGAATCACCAAGAAAGGGCATTGGTGATCTCAAAAAGGACTAGTGAGACATCTTCTACTTGTATAGAGATACAAGGTAGGGACCTCATGGAATGCAGGCATGGTGATGCCTTAGCTAATGTCGTGGGTGGGTTTGTTGGAGAACAGATGGCACTGAATTAAGCCACCGAGAGACTCCACGAGGATTCTTTAAAGTATCATTGGATTTGTAAAGTCTCTCATTGTTTGTATGCGGATCATCCTAGACTTAAGGATGTCATCGAACACTATGTCCTAGGATTATACTTTGATTGTACAACTATATTCGCTTGAAAATGGGGAGAACAGTATACCCTTGGGTATAACTTGAATACATGAGTGAAGATGGACATGCCAAAAGGACTTATAGTCCCTACAAGGGATTTGTCGTTCACAAGACCGGTAGGGCTTGGATGACTTCTAGATGACTTGGGAATCTATGCATATTAAGAGATCATGAGGAGTCATGATCCATCTTAGAGAGTCAATAGAAGAAGATTCCTAGTTTTGTGAAAAGCTATATTTAGTCAACTAAGAGAGATGATACTCTATCCTTGTTCTCGACTAAATGTGAATGATGATATGAGGGATGGTGCTAGCACAATATCCAAATAAAAAAGGTAGATCACTTGATCAACTCAATTAGTTCTGGGTCGCAAAACATTGCTAGTGTTTTATGTGATCATTAAATGAATTGGGCCCGTTAAAGGATTTTAATTGGTCCAAGTTCATTTATGTCAGTGACTAATTGGGCCTAAGGGTCACACACTAAATGTTGTTCTTGATTGCTTATAACTAGCAATTTTGGGCCCATAATAGTTATTGGGCTTTTTCAAGACTAAAGGTGTAATTGGGTTGGAGTTAGATTCTAAGTCCAATTGATGATACGCGCCATTTGAGCTAATAGTGAGAAATTAGTTTATGTACTAATAGGCCAAAATGTGTTAAAAGGCCTAATAGTGTTTAATCCATATATTTTCTCATATTTGATAACCACTTAGCATGGATAAAGAGAACTAAGTCTAAAACACTCGACATGCTTAGTCTAAAAACATCCAATACAAATGCAACATACTTAGAAATTTGTTTGACATTGTAAAAATATTATTAAAACCAAAAGATCCTAAGACTAGTCTTCAAGTCTTCAATTCTTTGATTCAACATTGATTTAGTGGTTGAAGTCAGGCTTGGTAGACTCACCCTTCGATTGGGTGATGAAAAGGTAGTGTTTAATTTGTCTAATTACATGAAAAAGCATGCTTCCTTTACTACTTGTAATTTTGTGCAAGCCATAACAAGATGAAAATAATTGTGGCTAAGCCTCGACCAAGTGTGGGGAACAAAGACCCTTTAAAAATGAACATCATTCTAAAGTATCACCATGGACGGCCTATAAGAGATGAGAATATGAGATATGGAAGCACCATTCAAGCTCTTGGCTATAAATTAGATGATCATACTAGAGGATCATTTCATGAAGGGATCATCGCCCTGTTCGAGGTTGGTTGATTTACTTCCCTTTTCAAATGTATGGCTCAGGACAAAAAACAAGCGATTCCTAGGAGGCAACCTGTGGTTAGTATCCTTTTATTTATGTATTGCACTCATTTTATTTTAGGCATACAACACTACATTTTAATTTCCCTTTTTTCATTTTCATTAAAAAAAAAACTGCATTGCAGGGCTAATGATAAAGGACTATCCAATGAGGAAGAGTTTGGCTTGGGTGGGCTCAACATGGATGGATCAATCACTAGAGCAAGGAGTAAGAGATTTCAAGAAAAGCATGGCGAGAGACTAAATTCTGTCATGGAGGAAAGAAAAAAAAGAAGTGAAGCTCATAAATTTTAGCCAACTTTTACAATAAGATTTATTTTCATTTTAATTGTATTTTGGGCCTATTTTTGGACTTGTAATGGGCTTCCACAACCTTTTATTATTATTTTCAAGTCTCTTAATTATTAGATTAGTTATTTGGCCTTGGGCATGATTTAGGGTTATTAGTAGGAGGTATAACTAGACTCCTTAAACACCTTGTTGGCAGTTTTTGATGAAATTTCATATTAGACATAGTTAAGAGAGTGTCTATCTTGGTTCTTGTGTGAAACCTTAGGTTCTTATCAAAGAATTCTATTCTTTGTGGCGAATCATCCTCAACTTATCAATCTTCCAAGATTGTTGCGTTGTTCTTTCCATCTTCTTTTCTAATTCCCATTTTCCTTTTTATTTTCCCCAATTTCAAAGAGTCCCAAATAGGTTCCCCAGTTTGTTGATGCTAAAAATTAGATCTGCAAATTAAGGTTCCATCAATTGGTAATTAGAGCTTGATTAGCATCCTTTTGAGTCACTTCCTTCATCAAGATATGAAATCTTGAACGACAACATTCACATTTTTTTAATTGAGTCTACATTAAGATTTGAATTTAAGTTGTTTATATCTGAATTTGTTTTTCAAATTTGGAGCCAAAATTCTACAACAATTCAGATTTGGATAATTGAAGTTGTTAATGATTTTTTTTTTCAAATTTGGAGCCAAAATTTTGTTACAGTATAGATTTGGATCTTCCCAATCACAAATTTGCATTCAAATTTGAATTTTGTGCCAAAAAAAGAATGCATAAAAAAAGTTATGAATTCATAGTTATTTTCCTTCTAGTTTTCACATACCTATACTTAAAAAAAAAATGTGTCTTATTGGTTATTTACATCTAGTTTAGTTCAATTCTGGAGTCTTCTAGTTTGTCTTCCTTGGCACTCCTTTTGTGTTAGAGTATTTCTATTGTTGGCTTCTTGAGTTGAGTTTTGATTTGTGACATTTTTCACATTGAATACTTCGTGATTTTGAGCTTGAAGGTTATGCTTGAGAACTGAAGAGTGGTAAAAGGAAATAGTGCATATTATAAAAGAAAAAGCCTTCAAAGAGTGATACACGAGTGAACTTTAGTGAAACACTAAGTTGAGTGGTGAGGTCTTATTCTGATCATTACTTGTGCACTAAATTTCCTTGTAGGAATTGTAATGACCACCCGCCTTGTCGCTACGATATCACTAACTCTAATCGTGTGAATTTCAAATTTTAATGAAAACTTCATTATTTTGATTATGAAAATGGTAGTAAATTTTTTTGGATAATACAATTATCATACAACAGAACAAATACATAAATGGATACATATGGATGTACATTTAAAACATTACATATCATTCACATGCCAGAACATAATCTAGTTGTATTTACAAATATTTACATTTGGAATTACATGACCAACAAAAAAAAAATCAAGGGACTAACTAAGAAAGAGTTGATTAACAAAATACAACTCTTTTCCAAAAATAGTTCCAACGTTATCATGTCAGTTCGACGGCTCCAACCAAAAAGAAGGTCTTCCTCCAAGGTCACCTACTGCTGCTCATCTGCTCCCACGAACGAGGGTTCGCAATCATCACAGGTACCAACTACACGGTATAACAAATGCAAGGGTGAGTTTATCTTACCAAAAATAACAAGTACCATATAACACTAATCAAAGAGAACAACAATAACAACTCCAACCATTGCTAAAATTAATCAGTTACACACCCACATGCAACAACTAGTCATCCACTTTTCCACAATTCAACACAATTATCCTTAAAATGATGCATGCACCTGACTCAACTCTCAGAATGCAATGCAGTACCATCCTCATGGAAATAGCCTCTCTTAGGAAAATGATGCAGTAGCTCATCGAGGTCACCCTGTCGTGCACTAGTTGCTCCCCCCCAATGGTGATCAGCCCTGAGTCTCAAGGGAGTTCCAAACAGAGTGATTGCCCCCTAGTATCCCTGGTACTTAGTGTCCATCAATGAAACATGAAGTATGAAACATAGGCACCATTAATGCATGGCCATGGCCAAAAACAAATCCTTTCCCGCAAGGATGACCAGTCATGCACCTCCCATTTACATACATAGCACACCAATGTGGGCTCACCGATGCACTGACCGTGGCTAGGAATAAATCCTTCCCTGCAAGGATAACCAACCGGTCACTACACCCCACGTGTACATACACAACATACAACCATGGGCACCATCAATACATGACCTGGCTAGGAACAAATCCTTCCCCACAAGGATAACCAGTCATGCACCCCCATGGGTATCCATGTATATCCACATCATACAATGACAACCATGGGCACCATCAATGCATGACCTGGCTAGGAACAAATCCTTCCTCACAAGGATAACTAGTCATGCACCCCCCGTGGTGTCCATGTATATTCACATCATACAATGGCATTGTTCACATTTACATTATCCCTCATCAATGTCATTATCAACATCCACATCACATCATCTCAATATCATCATCATACATATTGAACTCATCTTATTTTAACATCATCAACAACATCAACATTATCTCATTTGAACATCGTCAACCACATCACAATTATCTCATTGAAACATCACCAACCACATCAATAACATCTTAATTTCAATATCATCAACAACATCAAAATCATTTTATTTCAATATCATCATCATAAGCATCAATGTTTAACATCATTAACTATATCAACATTATCTCATTACATCATCATCAACCCAATCACATTATCCCATTTCAACATCATCTCATTCATTCACAATACATATTACCATTAGACTGATATTTTAGGAAAATTCTAAATTAAAGAGGAGGACTACAATATAGAAAACACACTCTTATGTCCATTTAAAAATTTACTAGAGAATTAAATAGGAGGATGCATTATAAAATTTCAGGCAGAGCCTCCTATGTAATTAAGACTTTTTCCAAAAATCCAATCATTACAACAACAACATCATTCACAGTTTTATCCATCAACAAACAAATTCATCACATCTCATTAGTTAAAAACACAGTTTTTCTTGAAAATGAGCACACAACAGGAACCAACATACATCAATAATAAATATATCACATTCATTAGTTTAAAACATAGTATTTCTTGAAAATCAGCACATGACAGAGACAGGTAGATATCCTCATAGTTGGACTCTTTGGCCCCAACTATTGTACCAAAACTATAGCAAAATAATAAACTCCCCTTACCTAACTAGGAGTTCTCCCTATTATAGCCTAGCCATTGTTTCGTGATTCTTCGAATACGCGTGTTTGTCCGAACGTAGAGCTCTATATATCAAATTGAAGATAATTTAGTATAGATTTCAAAGGCAAGGTCAAAATTAACGTTTGGGGTCAAATACCCATACCGAAAAGGGGCTAAACGGTGTTTTGAGAGTTCACATCAAAAGACATCATTTTGAAATTCCGATTACACCAATGTGATCGTGGTCCAACAAGGATCACGGAATGACATCAATTTCATAAAAATGAGACTTTTACAACATCTCATTTTCAAAGGGTTTTCAAAGAAAGTGTAAAACTCCCAACAATAGTACCCAAAACACAAGAGACACTAAGAGAAGTTGAAACTAGCTAGAAGAAGACAAAGGAAACCAAGAAAGAAGGATTTGGAGCTTCATTCTCTACCGAAACTGAGGTGAGTTTTGAAGATTTCGCTCGAATTAAAGTGTTCCTCTTCGTGTGGTGGTCCAACGGCAAGAAACGGCGGCTCGTAGCGGTCACCGGTGGCCGTGGCTGGTGGAGGAGGAGGGGGTTGGGTGCTGTTTGGGGGAAGAAGAAGCATGAAAAATTGAGATTTCACGCCGCTGAATGCTTTTAAAACCGACTTGACTCGTCCAGGCGAGCCAAAATGCCTGCAAAAATTGTTTGTACGAGTTGACCCAATTTTAAAATTTATGCTTCTGTGAAAAATTCGCCAATCCAAAATGGTGATTTTACTAAAACAGGTTTTGGGTCAAACTTGAAATAACACAATTACAACTCATCTCAAACAACTCCACATAACTTGACATCTATACCAAGCAATTGTGCATGGATAATTCACATAACATTTTAATTAATCTAAACTAATCAAATAGTCAAATAACACAAGAAATACATCAAACATCTATTTTCGGTTATCGAAATTTTAGGGTATTACATGAATGGCTTCTACAAGTGGAGATGCTACTCCACCATCTCCAAAAATTGCATGGCTCATGGGGAAGATGATTAAACTTGGGGATCAAATGAGAAGAATGAGTTATGAACATGAAGAAAGGATGGACAAAATGAGAAAGGAGAATGAGGAAAGCTAGGGAAGAATGCAAAGGAGTATTGAGTCTAACGCTAAGTTTTGATCAAATAATCACGGTTTTGATCCTAAAAAGTCAAAAAACAAATGTTCCTAGTGAAAGCAACCTTTAAAGGAATATTTCATGAAAACCTTTTATACTCTTCTATATTGTCCTTTTCTTAAGTTCAAACATTAGCAGTTCAAGAATAAGAGAGGCAAATAGAATTTGAATAAAATAGAACACATGCACTTCCCTTTTTTGTCACACTCAGTCTTTGAGACTTACTTAAAGCGCAAGTTTCCCAAATGACATTGTTTTATACTTATTTACACAAGGGTCAATGCTCTCTGGATATATCATGTTGGATGCTAGATAAAAATAGAGCATTCTTTCTGCGATGGTGGACGATACTGAATGTTGTAAATTCCTTTAACATGATGATCATGTTCACTTGTCAAAACTCATTAGAACATCAATAGTTTATACTCATTGTTATACATCAAAATCCAAGGTGGATGAGAAGAGTGGTAATTCAGACCTAACAATAGGCAAAGTGAACCCACATTTTCGAGACAACTTTCCCTTAGTTGTCCTAGTTGAGCTTGATTGAATACTTTCTTTCATACCTGATTTGTATTTGAAAATAATAGGAAAACTCACAATAACCAAGATGGGGTTAATTGGTTAAAACCTTGGTATCTTATAATTAATTCAAATCAGAGTTTAGGATCTTTATCACTTTCAAAACCAAGAAATCTTTTTACTCAATCAAATAACTTAACTCCAAGAAATCAATAGCTCAAAGCAGAACTTGTTGAACAATGAATATGAATCAAAGAACCATTGAACAAGATGAGTAATAGAGATAGAGAAACAAAAACACAAACAATTTATACTGGTTCACTTCACAACAGAAGCTACATTCAGTTTCTTCTAATCCACACTGAATTAGAGTTCCACTATTATAAATTTTTGTTCTTACAAGCTTTTACAAAATTATCACTTAATCGATTAAAACTGTAATTGATTAAAACGCTTATGTAATCGATTAAATTATCACTTAATCGATTAAAACGTTCAAAAATGATTTTGGGTTTTCCAACGAGCAAAATAATCGATTAAACCGAGCTATAATCGATTAAGACAGAAGGCTCTGATTCACAAAATGAATTGTGTAATTGATTACAAGTTTTGGTAATCGATTAAGTCAAAAAGCAGGCTTTTACCAAATGGCCTATGTAATCGATTATGGATAATGGTAATCGATTATCAAAGCAAGACTCAAAATATATTTTCAACTATGTAATCGATTACACTAAGTAAGTAATCGATTAAAACATTTAACCAAGCAGTTTATTTTCAATCAAAGGCCAAATAATCGATTAAACCGATAGGTAATTGATTAATTTATTCATGAAGGTTTTTCCAGATTGAACGAAGAACAAAATAATCGATTATATTATTAAGTAATCAATTAAAACAGTAAGAAATCATTTTTCCAAAAACCTTTTAATCAGATTCAAATCTTAACCAAAAAGATAAAAGCTTTGATGTTTTAATGAAAACCATTTAAGCTTGTTAATGGATGAATGAATGCAATGCAATGATCAATCAAATTGTCTTTCTCTTACACTTGAATCATTTACAAAACTTCAAGGCACTTCAAGCATGTTGAAAGCTCAAAACACATTTCTGAATCAAAGTCTTTCACTCTTCATGATGCTCCCCCTATATCCAACAATCTCCCCCTTTTTGGCTATGAACATGCCAAATTCTTGATTGATCATCTGTTGGACTTGAAGTTCTTTGAGGGAATCAAAATAGAAGACTTTAGCTTTTTTAAACCTGAAAATAACCAGTCTTTTTTCCAAGAACAAGTGTTAAAATATCGTCTTGCTTTATCCATCATTCATTAACTTGTATATCTGACTTAATTTATTAATTTGGTTACTTAGCTCCCCCTTAATTTGACAATCCATTCAATTTTTGATTTGTTCAAAAAATGTGCAGAAAACACAGGGTAGAACAGAGTACAATGTAGAGCACACAATCAATCAACCATTTCTCCCCCTATTTGGCTTATCAAAGTAAAAAAAAAAAAAAAATACTCAACACAGCGGATAACAAGTAGGAGACACAGAAACATATTCATTAGTCATTGAGGAAAATAGTACATTGCTTAAAAAAAAACATAAACACAGAAAATATAAAATATAAAATATAAAAGAGGAAATACAAGGCTTATAGAATAAACTAGAAAGATCCAGATCCTTCAAACATTAATGTTGCTTCAATACTTGCTAACCTAGACTTAATTTCCTATAAGGCTGAATGGGTCTCAGCCCTATGTTCATGATGAAGAGATAACAGGCCTTCCATCTTTTGACTCGTTAAGGATTCAAATGAACTATAGGCAGGTTGAGTAGGCCACTTTCTTCAGCATCTTCATCATCATCCTTTTCAACTCCAGTAGCAGCAGCAGGAACAGATTGTTGACCAGCCATTTTCCATCCTTGAGATGTCTTAACCATCCCTAATTTTGTCAGATACTTCTCCTTGATGAGACTATTGCTTGAATTGGTGTTGTCCACCACTTCATTAAAAACATCTATGTTGAAATAGTCTATGAATCTAGAGACAAGCACAATATAGGGAAAAGGATAGTTCATAAGCCTCTTGGACTTTAGCATAATTTCCTCAAGAATGAGAATCCAATTCATCTAAATTGAATTCTTGAGACCATACACAAGTTGCAGGTCATCATCAGTGGCTTGGGCATGGTTTGTGGCTCTAGGAGTGAGGATATATGTGATTATATAGTGAAGGAGTCTGTCTTCATGGATCATGGGGCCAGTGCTAAGCCTAAGCTTTATCCTCATTTAGGGATCAATCAGCATCCCTCAGCCTCTTCCTCAAACTTCCTTTCTCCTTCAAAGGAAATACCAGCCATAGCTTCCCACACTTTTGGAGTTATTTCCATGTCAACCTCATTCAGTTGGAACCTAATTATCCCATCCATTGAACCCTTGGCACAGGTGTAAAACACCTTTACCAACTCAGGGTAAAATGTGCCCTTCATCTCCATAAACTGTCTTAACCCCTGGGTTTTAAGAAAAGTAGGGAATTGGAAGCCTTCCCTAACGAACCAATCTAATTCTAGGTGTTTGGGGGGACACACCAGTTTGGTGGCATTGAATTGGAGATATGTCATTTTGTCCCTTTGTGCAGGGAACCAATGATCCAACCTACTAACAACTGGGTTAGAGGCAGACATCTTTTGGGCCTAAACTCAATCAAAAGAAAAACACAGAGGTGTTTGAAAGATAAGAATGAGAGTAGGTGTGATTTCTTACTTCAACAATAGGCTGCATTTATAGAGATTTTTAGGCTCCAAGTACTTGAATTTTGAATAAAGTAGCAGTTAGTACGAATTAAATCACTACAGAGGGTTTAAATTTGAATTAGGTGGGAGTTGGGGAGTTACAACTTCCAAGAAAATCTGTCAGATTTTGCAGTAACTCCATGAATAATCGATTAATTCGTAAGCAAAATCACTTTCTGCAGATACAGTAATCGATTAATTCGTAATGTAATCGATTATTTCTGTAAAATTCACATGTAGAAGATGAAGTGTAATCGATTATCATAGAAAACTTTGAATTTCAGAAACATGATGAGGCTTGTGTAATCGATTAATTTGACATGTAATCGATTATTCCAAGAGGTTTTGAAATTTGAAAAATTGATTCTCAGTAATTTAATTGATTACCATTCACTGTAATCGATTATTTCAGTGAATTTTCACTATGTAATAGGAAATTTGATCAGTGTAATCGATTAATTCGATACTTAATCGATTATTACAGAAAGATCCAATTTCCTGAAAATGTGTTCCTGAGAAGAATAATCAATTGTTTGGTTTATGTAATCGATTACATAAGCTCAGTTTTCATTCTAAATCATTATTTAAGTGATTTTAATCGATTAATACGATACTTAATCGATTATTACAGAGCAAATATCAGATAAAAAATAATTTATGCAGCACAACTTGAAATTTTTAAGCTTTTGTGATGATGGATTCAATTGACAAATCATTTCAAATGAAAAGGCATACAACATTCAAGCTAACAGAGATTAGATTCATCCAAGATTCCTAGCATGTTTCTAAGAGCATAGAATCTATCTCTAGTCAATGGTTTAGTAAATATATCAGCCAATTGATTATGAGTGTCAATGAAATCAATTTTGATATTACCTTTCTGAACATGATCTCTGAGAAAATGATGCCTTATCAAAATATGTTTGGTCCTTGAATGCATTATTGGATTCTTTAAAATGTTGATAGCACTTGTGTTGTAACACCCCGGACGTCTCCGGCATGTTATCATCAATGATATACATAACACGCTATCAGCGTTAACTAAGCGCGGTGCGAAAGCGATAGAATCGTTTATCTTGATTACATTATGAATGGAATATAAAAACCATATATAAAAAGAACATAAAACATGCCCCTGCTGATCCAGATAAAACATAACAACACTATAGGCAGATACACAACATAATCATACAGAGACGATCAGGAGGAAACATACATATATACATCCTCATCATCTATACATATACATGCTCAAAAACAAGACCACAGCTGGGTCATACATTATAATATGTACAGGAAATGGGTATACACATACCCTACAACTACACAGAGATATAAGACCAGCTTCAACACTTGAAGTTCTGCTCTGTTCTTCTACTGCAGCCTCCCATCCAGCCTATCAGGTCACTAGGGCCTCCTGCCCTGAGGTAGCTCCTCTCCTCAAGAAGCACCTGAAAACCACAAACCCCACACAGGGTGAGACAAACGTCTCAGTAAGCTCAGGGTTCTGGGAATCCTCCCTAACCCTGGTTCACCACCAAGCATAAACATAACATATAAACAGAGCTGAGGAAATCCTCCTAGCTCACACATACAAAGACTAGGACAATATCCTAGCTTTCACACATCCCAGCCATCTGGGTCCATAACTGGATGCTCTCAGCATCAGAGGTATTCCACCTCATCCTGGCTCTCTCAGCCATCTCACAGAGATCAAAGCCATCATCATGGCATCAATATCTCATCTAGGCTCTCATAGCCTGTCTCACAG
>PYAF01002927.1:245893-255934 GCA_007407185.1 Glycine tomentella | reverse complement strand
GTTATGTTTAACTGTACTGCTTTTTATAAATAAATCATGGTGAGAATAATTGTTTATGTTTGTTACGAATTATAAAATTAGCAAGCAAAGCGAAAAGAATTTTCGTGAAAAATTTTTACTAAACAAATTTTAATACAAAATGGACACTTTATTTTATCTAAAAACAATCAAGCACGAGAGGGTAAAGAGAGGCGTTACAGGTGCTATGCTAAAATATTTTATGTGCCTAATGCTGAATGCATTTTGGTCCCTAAGAAAAAGATAAAACCAACTAACCACTATGGACCCAACCTAAATTGGGTACCTTTCTTTGTCACTTAATTTGAATGTTGCAGGTGTGTCTTAGAGCAAAATCATCACTATGGTACCTTGATAGCGGATGCTCTAGACACATAACAAGTGACAACATATCCATGCTTACAAATGTTACTCTAAAAGATGGAGGATTTGTCACTTATGACGACAAAAACAAAGGAAATATAGTTGGAGAAGGAAACATAGGAGATAACTTTAAAACCATGATAAAAAATGTTCTCTATGAGGAAGGTTTAAAGCACAATCTCCTAAGCATAAGCCAACTATGTGATAAAGGATTCAAAGTTTCCTTCAATGACAAATATACTTTTGTGCAGTCCAAAACACATAAACCATGTTGTTGTTGAAAGTCCAGCAGTGGCTATCAAAGGTTGTAACCAGTGGTGTTATTGGTCTAGTTGAGGATAGGTGTGAAGTCTAGTGGGACCATTGACTGGTTGTTGAAATCCAGTAGTTGTTGGTCCAGTAGTGGCTGATTGTGTTAGTGAAATCTCATCTTGAAGGGTGAGGATTGGACGTAGCCCAAGGTTAGGGTTAACCAGTATAAAAATCATTGTGCATCATCTTCCATTATTTGCCTGCATTGTTGTTGTTGTTTGATCACTTTATTGGTGTTTTGATAATTATAAAGGCTGAAACCTCTTTTACAAACACACTTAAAACTGAACTTTTTCATCTAAGTCTTTTCAACCAAACATCCCTTTGAAACAAAGCTCTGAAATATAAACTCTTTCTCCAGAACTGCTTGCATTTTTGTTATGAGCTCAAAATAGTTCTTCATTCTAAACTCATGTCAAAAACCTGTTTTCTCCAAATGGAACTCAGAAAGTTTGTGAAAAAACAATTCAACCCCCTTCTTGTGGTATTTTTGCCCCTTTTATTGGCATCAAAGTTTAACTCTAAGGGTTAAGCACAGTTGACAGTGTAAGACAAATATCTTGGAAGAAGTGATGGCTGGACAAGCTCCAAGATTCATACCAAAAGGTGCTTCAAACAACAGGCCTCTTGGCTTTGATGGAAAATATTTCTACTACTAGAAAGGCAGAATGAAGTTGTTCCTGAAATCTCAAGATGTTGATTTGTGGGACATTATAGAGATTTGTCCATACAAACCAACAAAAAGAAATCAAGTTGGAGTTACGATAGACAAACCCAAAGCTGAATGGACCCAAGATGAGAAAACAAAAGTTCTTTTAAACTCTAGAGCAAAGTTCTTCTTGACATGTGCTTTGAGAAGATATGAGTTTGATAAAATAGAAGAATGTGGAACTTCTCAAGAAATATGGAACACACTCAGAACATCAACATGACGGTACAAATCATGTAAAAGACTCAAAAATCAATATTTTAACTCACAAGTTTGAGATGTTTATGATGTAGGAACATGATTCCATAGAATAGATATTCACCAAATTCACTACTGTAGTCAATAAGTTGAATGCTCTTGGATAAAAGGTACACAACACATCAGAGGATCAGGAAGATTTTAAGAAGTCTACCCAAAATCTAGAGACCGAAAGTTACTACCATAACAAAAGCAAAAGATTTGAAAAATCTGGCTATGGATGAACTTATTAGCTCATTAAAGGTTCATGAACAAAAGATGATGGATAAGCACTTGGTGCATAAAATAGTGATGCACAAGAGCAATTGTACCCTATGTAGTAGTATCAAGGACTAAAAGTTCAGATATCAAACCCAAAGACTAATTGTGTTTCCAAAATAATATATTTTGTAACTAAGAAATTGAAGAAAGAATTTGAAACTAAGGTTTGATTGATGAGAACTTATCTATTGGAAAATTGAATCTAAACAAGCAAGATAATGTAAATATAAGATATGATAAATACCCAACGATTATGATTGCACACTAAACCAATTCCCCCAATCCTTATTCTAACAAGATTCCTACGATTGTTAATTACTAGTTTCCAAAAGTCAATATATTATTAACCATTTATAGTGGTCTAATAATGATCTTTTCCTTAAACAATACTCAATTGATGATTGATGTACTAATTTAAAACAAAGGATGAAGAATAATGATGGGAGTGATTAACGAGTTTCCTAATCAGCCTATCGAAGATTATCCAAACAGTTTGGCTATGTAGTTTGGCATAAAACGCTCTCTTCCTAATTCTAGCAATTACATTCAGATGATCACAACTATTCAATCAATTATATATTAGAATGACTAGAAATTAAAAGTGAGGAAGAGAATCAATTAGCTAATAACATTGAGAATCTCATTGAAATAAAAAAAAGTATTCAAGGTAGGTTGCATCACAATCCTCGAACTAGGGAGATTAGTCACTCATAGTCATGAATACACTAGAAATCCTAAGAATAAGAGCAAACATACCAAGAGTGTTGAAATCCGGATGAGCAATTACATAGTCCCTCACTCTCTCAAAACTCAAAATTTGGCAAAAGAGTAAAAACTCCCAAAACCCTAAAGTCTAAAAGAATCTATTTATAGCCTTAGGTTAAGTGATTGCTAGTGCATGTTGATTATGGCTGTTATGAATTGATCAGGGTCGTTATGACTTTTTAGATGTTGATCTGCGCTGAGTCATGATAAATCCACCAAGGTCTTGATGAATTTTCGACACTGAGCCCTGATTAAATTAACACAACCTTGATGATGCTCAAGTTGATCATGACCATGACGGTTGATCAAGGCTTTGATGACCAATCAAGGCCTTGATGAATAGTTAGAGTTTAACTTCATCAATTTTTGGCTTGTTTTGATCTCTTTTTCTCCAAATTCTCCATGATCAATTGTTTAACAAAACTAACCGCAAACCATGAGTTTTTCCAAGAATTTATATCGTAAATGCATGTAATAGAACTAAAGCTACGCATAAAAGGTGATCAAAATTTCGTTTATCAACCTCCCTACACTTGAGCTTTGCTTGCCCTCAAGCAATTGTCCTGATTCTCACATCAAAATTAAGAGATTTCCTCGAGTCAAGTCATATATAATAGATTTTCATGTACTACTCATACAAACCATTCAATACATGGTCACACATAATAACTCATGGAATATATTAGGCTTAACTATTCTTGCAGAATAATCTTAATCAGCTTTTAGTTCATTCTTCTCACCATCTCTCAATGGTATCAAATATCAAGAAACACTCAAATCATAATTAAGTGGACATGTTCACAATTCTATTAATCAATCAACTCAACTCTAATAGATACTAAAAAATTCCAAACAACTGAGGCAATTCAGGTTGTAATAGGGCCAACCAGGCTTGTAATGTAAGGTAGATGTTGAAAGGAATAAGCAACAAGGGGATCCAATCAATATAGACAACAATTAACTCAAAGATTCGAGGAACCTTTAATGTCTTTTTCACTAATCTTATTCACTTTGATTATCATTCCTTTTCCTTTTATTTTTTTTATTTTTTTCATTGCACTTAGGTCAATTTCTTCCTTTATTTCATTGACTTTTGAACCATTTTATTTTATTCATGGGAGAAAGAGATTGGAATTCACTTTGCCTTTAATTGGCACAACCTGCATCGCTGTCATCAGTTCCCCTACCTCTTTTCACATTGTCACAATTTAAATTCAATACTGTTGGATACAAGGGGAGCATTATGAAGAGTGAAAGACGTTGATTCAGAAATGTGTTTTGAGCTTTCAACATGCTTGAAGTGCCTTGAAGTTTTGTAAATGATTCAAGTGTAAGAGAAAGACAATCTGTTGATCCTTGAATTGCATTCCTTCATCCATTAACAAGCTTAAATGGTTTTCATTAAAACATCAAAGTTTTTATCTTTTTGGTTAAGGATTTAATCTGATTAAAAGGTTTTTGGAAAAATGATTTCTTACTGTTTTAATCGATTACTTAATGGTATAATCGATTTTTTTTTCTTCGTTCAATCTGGAAAAACCTTCATGAACAACTTAATCGATTACCTATCGGATTAATCGACTATTTGACCTTTGATTGAAACTAAACTGCTTCGTTAAATGTTTTAATCGATTACATAGTTGAAAATATATTTTGAGTCTTGGTGTGATAATCGATTACCATTATCCGTAATCGATTACATAGGCCATTTGGCAAAAGCTTGCTTTCTGACTTAATCGATTACCAAAACTTGTAATCAATTACATAGCTCATTTTGTGAATCAGAGTAGTGTAAGTGGGTTCTTCTTGCTTGGATCTAGAGAAGGATTCTCTAGCTAAAGAACAGAGTAGTGTTCTCTGGTTCTTGCTCTTTAGAAGTCTAATAGGGTTTTAGATTTCTATTCTTTATCTAGTGTTGATAAAAGGAGATTTTGTAAAAGCTTGTAAGAACAAAAATTTATATTAGTGGAACTCTAATTCAGTGCGAATTAGAAGAAACTGGATGTAGCTTGTGTTGTAAAGTGAACCAGTATAAATTGGTTGTGTTTTTGTTTCTCTATCTCTATTACTCATCTTGTTCATTGGTTCTTTGATTCATATTCATTGTTCAACAAGTTCTGTTTTGAGCTGTTGATTTCTTGGGGCTGAGTTATTTGATTGAGTAAAAAGATTTCTTGGTTTTGAAAGTGATAAAGATCTTGAACTCTGATTTGAATTAATTTTAAGATACCAAGATTTTAACCAATTCACCCTCCCTCTTGGTTATTGTGAGTATTCTTATTATTTTCAATTGACATCAAGAGCTGGTTCTTGAGAGTTATTCAAGATCACTATTTTTTATTCAAAAAGAAAAATGAATACCTCAAAAATAACCTTCAAAGAAGGTGCTTCTCTCAATCGTCCTGTCCTCTAATGTTTGAAGGAGAGCACTTTAGTTTTTGGAAAAATAGAATGAAAATCTTTATTCAATCAAATGACCCAGGTGCTTGGAATGCTATAGAAAAGGGTCTTGTGATTCCTACTAAAACTGTTGGCAATGAAATGATTCCCAAAGAATGGGATGAAATGATAGATGCTGAATAGAGAGTTATCCAATATGATTTTAAAGCTAAAAATATGATTACCTCTGCACTTTCTTCTGATGAATTTTTTAGAACGATGAGATGCACAAGTGCAAAAGAAATGTGGGAGATGCTGAAAATAACTCATGAAGGCACTGAAGAAGTTAGAAGATCAAGAAACCATGCCTTGATCCATGAGTATGAGATGTTCAAGATGAACACCACAGAAAGCATTTCTCAACTACAAACAAGATTCACTCATATAGTCAATCATGTTTTGGGGTCTTGGGAAGATCTTTGATACTGAAGAATTAAACATCAAGATCTTGAAGTGTCACATAAGACCTTAGCAACCAAAGGTGACTACAATCAAGGAATCAAAAGATCTATCCAAGATGTCCATGGCTGCACTATTTGGTAAGTTACTTGAATATGAGCTTGAAATGTCTCAACTAACTTGTGCTGAAGATGCAGAAAAGAAAAATAAAAGCATTGCATTAAAAGCTGCATCATCAAAGTTTGAAAAAGTGGAAGATTCAAGTGAAGAGGATGAAGAGGATAACATGAACTTGATTGTCAAGAAGTTTGGCAAGTTCTTGAGGAAAAACAAGAACAAAAAGTTCACAAAGAACAACAAGAACAACAACAAAAAAAAAACAAAGAGATCGACAACAATTTTACTTGTTTTGAATGTGGAAAACCTGGCCACATCAAATCAGAATGTTCAATCTTTTTGAAAAAGCAACAAGGTGACAACAAGGTGAGGAAGGAAGGAAAATCCAAAGAAGCCTACAGAGCTTGGGAAGATAATGAGTCAACAACTTCAGAATCTTCAACTGAAAATGAAGAGGCAAACATGTGTCTCACTTCCACAATCAATGAAGAAGATGATGATCTGTCAATTGATGGAAATGAGGTAAATTCTAAACTTGAACAAGCTATTAATGCTTTCCAAGAAATGCATGAAGAAGCCCAAAAGCTTGCAAAATCCAATAACAAGCTCAAAGGAAATCTTAGATGGCATGTTGCAAAGATTACTGAATTGCAAACTGAAATTTACATCTTGAAAGAAGAAAATGAAAAACTTGTTTCAAGTTACAAATTAAATGGATGTGTATGTGCTTCTTTTTCTACTAATGTTGACAAATACAATTTATTGCAAAAGGATTTTGATGATTACAAAAGAAGTCAAGGAGAAAAATACATGCTACTCTTATCTAAAAATAATGATTTAATTGATCTCTTGAGAAAGCTTTACAAAGGTAGATGCAACTTGGCCGAAATGTTAAGTGTGCAAAAGTATGCTGGGGATACTTTGGTTTGGGGTACAAACATGGTTCAAAATCTTTTGGAAAAACTGTATTTGTGCCTCAAAAACAGAAGAATCAAAAGAAGTTCAAAAATTCAAAGATCAATCAAATGCTTTCTTGAGAAAATCATCAAAATCTGTAACATGCAGCTATTGTATGGAAAAAGGACATACTTCTTACAAATGCTATGCTAGGAGATTCTATGTGCCTAATGGAGATTGCATTTGGGTTCAAAAGAGAAAGGAAGTTGCTAACCCCTATGGACCCAATCTCAATTGGGTACCTTCCTTTATAAATTAATTTGATTTTTGCAGATATGTCTAAGAGCTAGATCCTCATTATGGTACCTTGATAGTGGATGCTCTAGACATATGACGGGTGACATGTCTATGCTTACAAATCAAACTCTTAAAGATGGAGGATATGTCATTTATGGAGATAATAACAAAGGAAAGATCATTGGAGAAGGCAACATAGGAGATAGCTTCAAAATCAAAATTAGAAATGTTCTTTATGTAGAAGGGTTGAAGCATAATCTTTTAAGTCTCATTCAATGAAAATTGCTGCATGATTTGCGACGAGGACATCAAAGGTCAACCCAGCATCAAAGTCCAACCCCAAGACCAAGACCCAATACAAGGCATAGGAGGACCCATGACAAGAGCTAGAGCTAAAAAGACCCAAGAAGCTTTGCAACATATAATGGATAATCTGAGGGCAATCCAATTGCTTGAGGGAACCCAAAATATAGAGGGTTGCATGACTGGATTACTAGTCACTAGTAATAAAGTGCTTGTAGCTGGTTTTGAGACTTGGACCTTAAGTTTAGTTATGCCTGACTTAACCACTAAGGCAATTTAGTTATTCTTACAATGTTGAGATTTTAATTTTCTTTTATTTTCTACTAGATGCATGAGAACTAATTTGTATAAATCAATTCTGAAGTGAATAGAGAAGAATCTTTGGCTGTTGGAATTTTATCATTAGCTTGAGTTTTTCTCTGCTAGGGTTCTTCTTTGAACCATTTGATCTTATCAAGATTTCTTCAATTCTTGTGGCGATCCTCAAGGCTTATCAAACATTTGTTTGTGGCGCCTATCTGCTTCTTCCTGTGCACCATTTTTGTTCCTTGTCTAAATTTTCGCATTCCCAATTCTGTGATTTCACCCCGAATTTCTTATTGTCATAATTCTTGTTTTACCTATCCTTTTTCGGTGTTTTTTGTGTCTAAATTGCATTTCAGAAAGTCCTCTTTCACCTCATTTTGGAATTGGTCCAATCCGAGTTCTGTAGGCCGAGAAATACATGAAAGTTAACAATACGATTCTGGCTCTGTTGGTGTGCGAATTCCAACCTAGAATTGGTCCGAAATTGTATCAAGGCAAGGGGATTCTCATCATTTGGTATTCAGAGCAAGCTTCTAGGGTTGGAAGTAAGGCTGATTTCATCCATCATGTTCTGCATTTTTGGGTAACCCTAAAACCCCTAAATTTTGTTTGCTCAATTTGAATTGTGCAATTCTGTTGCAGCCTTGTGTTTGGTCATTATTTAGTGTTTCAATCTCTTGGTTTGTCATTTTCTTCAATTCTTTTTCAGTTGATATAGTTCTGCATTTGTGTTTTTAGAGTTCATCCCATGTTCATAAACTTTAATCCTTTTAATCCATGTGATTTGGGCTAAGTTTCTGTTGAGTGTTAAATATTGGCTTGTTTTGTTGGGAATTTTAATTCAGCTGTTGCAGCGTCAAAGCTTCATTACGTAATTACATATTTCATTATTAGAAGCATTTTGACTATATAAAAAAAAGAACAAAAAAAATCTGCAGCAAAAGAAGTTTAAAAAAAAAAAAAGCACATCAGCTTTGTTCATTTTTTTCATTGCACCCCACTTGTTTGACAAAATTCCTAAGTGTCAAGTGTCTTATCTAATCATTGTTTTTCCATAAAATTAAAGTTTGTCTTGTTTGTTTGTTGGTAGTGAAATTGTTCTTTACTACTTCTTTGCGTGTGTTGGTGCTAGAATTTTGTTTAAGCTCTGTGATTGTTACCTTTAAAGTACATCTTGATTATAGATTATTTTGGTTCAAGTAAGAACTTTAAGTTAGGGAACGAGTGGTAAAAGGCAAAGAGTGAAACATTAGAGAAAAAGCCATAAAAGGAGCACTATACATGAGTGGTACATCTTTGAGTATAAACACGTGAGAAGAGAGGTGAGGTCCTATTACTTCATTTTTTTTTGGTTCTTTACTTGAAATATGGCAGGTACAGGTGGTAATGGTAACCTTCCTCCAGGGGGAGACAATAGATTGCTTACTGATGCGATTACAGCCCAAATGCAAAGAATGTTGACAGAACATACCGAGGAATTGTATGGGAGAATTGAACAACTAGAAAATCAAGGAAATGGTGATGATGGTGGAGGTAGAAGGAGGAGAAGGAGAAATAATGAGGGTGATGCTAGAGAGGACAGAATTGAAGGAGTAAAGTTGAATATACCCACTTTTCAAGGAAAGAGTGATCCAGAAGCATATTTGGAGTGGGAAATGAAAATTGAGCAATTATTTGCTTGCCATAATTACACTGAGAATAAAAAGATGAAGGTGGCAGCCATGGAATTCATTGACTATGCTCTCATCTGGTGGAACCAATTACAAAGGTAGAGGGTGAGATATGAAGAACCCATGGTGGACGGTTGGGAAGAAATGAAGAGGTTGATGAGAAGAAGGTTTGTTCCTTCTCATTATCAAAGAGACCTTCATAACAAGCTCCAAAGACTCACCCAAGGTAGTAGAAGTGTTGATGAGTATTACAAGGAGATGGAGGTTTCCATGATTAGAGCTAATTTATGGAGGATCGAGAGGCTACTATGGCTCGTTTTCTACATGGGCTACATAGTGATATAAGGGATGTTGTGGAGTTACAGAATTATGTAGAGTTGGAGGACTTAGTACATCAAGCTTCTAAGGTGGAACAACAATTGAAGAGAAAGAGTGTCATGAGGAGGAGTTCATCTAATTTTCACTCTCCTGGTTGAAAGGACAAAAATAAGAAGGAGGGAGGGTCATCAAGCAATCCCAATGTTACAGCTCAAAGAACTCAAAATAAGTCCGATGAGGCACTTAAGAAAGCAAGGAGTAGTGAGATTAAGTGCTTCAAGTGTTTGGGAAGAGGTCACATAGCTTCCCCATCCAGCGATGAAGATGAGCATGAAGAGGAAAGAGAGTCAGAAGGAGATTTATTCATGATTAGAAGGATGTTGGAAAGTCAATCAGTTGAATTGGATGAATGTCAAAGGGAAAATATTTTTCATGCGAGGTGCCTCATCCAAGGGAAGTTATGCTCTTTGATCATTGATAGTGGGAGTTGCACTAATGTGGCTAGTGCAAGGTTGGTTTCAAAAATGAACTTGGAGACTAAGCCACACCCGCGACCATACAAACTTCAATGGCTTAGTGAAGATGGTGAAATGGCTGTGAATAGGCAAG
>PYAF01002927.1:212962-238326 GCA_007407185.1 Glycine tomentella | reverse complement strand
ATTTTCCATCCTAGGACATAATAGTCATTTTTGAAATTGTCCAAGGATATTTTGGTAATTTCTCCTAGTAAATATCTTACTAAAATATCTAGGGATATGTTGGTCATTTCCAGAATTGTTTTAGGGCAAAATTGTCATTTTCACCCTAGGGGCACAAACGTCATTTTTACAAATGTTCAGGGGTATTTATGTCATTTTGCCCTAAATTTTCTACTGCCTTTCCTTAACATTTTACTCTTAATAATTATCTGTAATTCCCTGAATTTTGGGGTGTTACACTACTACTCACGTAGACTCTACAAAAAAAAAAACATTAATTGAACAATTGCAATATATCAAATAATTAGTGATGAAGTAGTAGTAATATGGAAAAGGAAAAGGCAAAAATTATGCTACATGTAGCATAATGCAACACTTAATCTAGTTTGACATATTTGCTTCCTTTTTTCTTTCAATGTACAGATTCAAACCTATTATACTAACATCAATCATACCTATACTACTATAAAGTTACGAATGAATTGAGGTTTGGACATA
Source organism: Glycine tomentella (assembly GCA_007407185.1). Lineage (NCBI taxonomy): Eukaryota > Viridiplantae > Streptophyta > Magnoliopsida > Fabales > Fabaceae > Glycine > Glycine tomentella. The sequence continues at coordinate 237,789 of PYAF01002927.1, read as the reverse complement.
ATGATTGTGTCCTCGACAATGATGCCAATTTGATAACGTTGCCAAATCGTCTCAAAACAAACTAGGATTCCAACAAGTTTGCAATATTGGAATAACCTAGGTCGACTTAGAGACACAATCAAATAAGGTTCCAACATCAATTCAATTATAATTCAGAGCAAGGAATTTCATTAGGCAGTTTGCAGACAATTGAAATGTAGAAACAGAATCACAAAATTAACATATTATGAAATAAATTTAAGGAGCATCAATCCAATTCACCAAATCCAAGAAATTCAAATTATCACAGTTTTCCAAAGATGATGATCCTATTATGAAGATTTAGTCAATCTAATTAGAGGTAATTCAATCGAACTAATCCCTAAGTAAATTGAGATCACAAATCAGATTGAAGTATCATCCAATTAATCTGTAACTAGGATTCTAATTAGGAAATTAATCAATTATCTAATTCATTTCCAATGCTAACACATTCATAATCATCAATACAAAAATAAAATTGGAGAAGAAGATGAACACTCACAACAAAATTCGAAATTTTTAACCAGAACTCAAATTCATCATTGCTTGAACTAGTCCTTGGATTGATTAGTTGTTTTGCCTTACATAGTCATCACCAATGGAATGATAGTGAAAATTGAAAAATAAAATAAAAAGAAAAAAGTTGAAGATATGGAGAAATATGAAGAACAAGTAAGAGTAAAAGAGAGAGAAGAGTTTGATCTAAAACTTGCACTAGAAGTTTCTAAAAATGTGTGTTGTACAAAATGACTCTCACTAACTAACTAACTCTAAAAGTACACTAAGTGGGCTAATATATACTCCAACTTATAAGAAGTAATGAGTGGACCTTGATTAGGCCCACCTAATCTCTCTAATTAAGCTAATTACAGAATGCAAAGGTCCGAAATTCGCAGCCCAAAATCAAAGCGTATAGGCTCTGACTTCCCAGCCTAGAATGACCTTCAAAATCGAAAAATTGGCCCCAGATAATCTATGACAAAATTGTAGCTCTTTGCCTTAGCTTTCTAGGAACTACTCATATGCTTCATTTGGAGTTTTGTAGCGTCTTGTAGGTCTTGCACAAAGGAGATAGATCAAGTGAGCACCAAGTCCAAAAATAAGCAACAATTATCAATTATGCCCAATTATTTTCCTTAAGAGTAAAACTAAATTAAGGTGACAAAATAAGATCAAAGAAAGGTCAAATAAGTTAAGAGTAGGAAACTAATAAACTTAAAATGCTATATCACACATATTCCATCCTATACAAATTCATCTTGCCTCTATTTTAAAATGCTAATATTTGAGTTTAGGGCAAGGACAGAACAAAAGGTGATGATAAAAATATTCTCTAAAGGTCACTTTCACTAAAAGACAAGGAGAACATATGGTGTCTATACTATCTTACAAATCCTCACAAATTAAAGCATGCCACATAGCCTTTTCCTTTACTGTGAGACAACAGTCTCTTCAAGGAATCAACACTAATCCCATAATAGATCTGTCACAAAAGTCTATAAAAGGCAGCTACTACTCAAAAAGAAAAGAGAGAGATACTAATGAAAAAGAAAGAACCTAGCTAAAGCGAAAGTCTGCTAAAATTACTGGATGAGTAATACAAAGCTTTCATCTATTCATTCTTTGCTAAGCAAAGTCATTTTGAAATTGTGCTTTATTGTTTATTCAATCTTTGAGTGTTGTTGAATACTTGTATTCATTCAAACATCTGTTTGTGAAAACCAGAAGTGACTTAATGTTAAAAATACTTGGGTTTTCTTAGATTCAGAGGGAGTCGAAGAAAGTGTCAGAAGTGGTATTTGTTGGATATAGGGGGAGCATCATGAAGAGTGGAAGACTTTGATTCAAGAAATGATTTTGAGCTTTCAACATGCAATGTGATTGATCCTTGCATTGCGTTTCATTAAATCATCAAAGATTTTATCTTCTTGGTTAAGATTTGAATCTGATTAAAAGGTTTTTGGAAAAATGTTTTTCTTACTATTTTAATTGATTACTTAATGAAATAATTGATTATTATGTTCTTCGTTCAATCTGGAAAAACCTTTATGAACAAATTAATCGATTACCTATCGGATTAATCGATTAATTGACCTTTGATTGAAAATAAACTGCTTTGTTAAAGGTTTTAATCAATTACTTACTTAGTGTAATCGATTACATAGTTAAAAGATTATTCTAAGCCTTGCTATGATAATCGATTACAATTATCAGTAATCATTTACATAGTTCATTTGGAAAATGCATGCTTTCTAATTTAATCGATTACCAAAATTTGTGATTGATTACACAGTTCATTTTGTGAAACATTGTTTTTTGTCTTAAACGATTACAACTCGATTTAATCGATTATTTTGCTCGTTGCTGAAACCCAGAAAGCTTCTTTAACATTTTAATCGATTAAGTGATAATTTAATCGATTATTAGGTGCATTTAATCGATTACAGTTATTTACAAATTCTGTTATAAATAGGTTTGAAGGCTTGGCTTGTGAGAGAACTTGACCACTTCGTATTTCTGAGTATACACAAGCATTCTAAGCAATTCCTAAGTGATTTTCTCAGTGTTTTTACTTCTTGCTTCATTCAAAACATCAATGGGTCTTTGAATGATTCTTGAGCAAGCTTCTTTTCAAGGTTAAGGAAAAGCATGATCTGATTTAGTTTGCTACTCAACCTAATTTGGTAATTCATGTGCATAATATTCATTGGACCATCAGGTTGTCTCTCTCCTTAATCTTTGTGTGTAAATTTGGTATTGAATTCTTGTTGTTTCGGCTATTGTAAAGTGGGTTCTTCTAGCTTGGTTTTAGAGAAGGGTTATCTAGCTCAAGAACAGAGTAGTGTTCTCTGGTTCTTGCTCCTTAGATTTCTAATAGGATTTTAGATTTCTATTATTTATCTAGTGTTAATAAAGGGAAGAGTTTTGTAAAAGCTTGTAAGAACAGAAATTTATAATAATGGAACTCTAATCTAGTGTTGATTAGAAGAAACTGGATGTAGCTTCAGTTGTGAAGTGAACCAGTATAAATTGCTTGTGTTTTTTATTCTATCTCTCTATCACTCATCTTGTTCATTGGTCATTGATTCTTTGATTCATATTCATTGTTCAACAAGTTTTGTTTTGATCTATTGATTTTTTGGGCTGAGTTATTTGATTTAGTAAATAGATTTCTTGGTTTTGAAAGTGATAAAGATCCTGAACTCTGATTTGAATTAATTTTAAAATACCAAGGTTTTAACCAATTCACCCCCTCTTGGTTATTATGGGTATTCCTATTATTTTCAATTGGTATCAGAGCTGGTTCTTGAAAGTTATTCAAGATCACTATTTTTTTTCTTCAAAAAGAAAAATGAATATCTCACAAATTATCTTCAAAGAAGGTGCTTCTCTCAATCGTCCTCCAATGTTTGAAGGGGAGCACTTCAGAAAAGGGTCCTTTTATTCCTAAGAAAACTGTTAGCAATGAAATGATTCCCAAATGAGATGACACATGCTGAACAAAAGGTTGTCCAATATGATTTTAAAGCTAAAAATATGGTTACCTCTACGATTTCTTCTGATGAATTTTTTAGAACAGTGAGATGCACAAGTGCCAAAGAAATGTGGGAGATGCTGGAAAAAACTCATGAAGGAACTAAAGAAGTTAGAAGATCAAGAAAGCATGCCTTAATCTATGAGTATGAGATGTTCAAGATTCACTCATATAGTCAATCATCTTTTGGATCTTGGGAAGATCTTTGATACTGAAGAACTAAACATTAAGATCTTGAAGCGTCTCACAAGACCTTGGCAACCAAAGGTGACAACAATCAAGGAATCAAAAGATCTATCAAAGATGTCCATGGCTGCACTATTTGGTAAGTTACTTGAATATGAGCTTGAAATGTCTCAACTAACTTGTGCTGAAGATGCAGAAAAGAAAAATAAAAGTATTGCATTAAAAACTGCATCATCAAAGTCAAAAAAAGTGGAAGATTCAAGTGAAGAGGATGAAGAGGACAACATGAACTTGGTTGTCAAGAAGTTCAGCAAGTTCTTGAGAAAAACAAGAACAAAAAGTTTACAAAGAACAAGATCAACAACAACAACAAAAGGATTGACAACAATTTTACTTGCTTTGAATGTGGAAAACCTGGTCACATCAAATTAGAATGCTCAATCTTTTTGAAAAAACAACAAGGTGAGGAAAGAAGGAAAATCCAAAAGAGCCTACATAGCTTGGGAAGATAATGAGTCAAAAACATCAGAATCTTCAACTGAAAATGAAGAAGCAAACATGTGCCTCACCTCCACAATCAATGAAGAAGATGATGATCTATCAATTGATGGATATGATGTAAATTCTGAACTTGAACAAGCTATTAATGCTTTCCATGAAATGCATGAAGAAGCCCAAAAGCTTGCAAAATCCAATAACAAGCTCAAAGGAAATCTTAGATGGCATGTTGCAAAAATTACTGAATTACAAACTGAAATTTGCAACTTGAAAGAAGAAAATGAAAAACTTGTTTCAAGTTACAAAATGAATGAATGTGTATGTGCTTCTTCTTCTACTAATGTTGACAAATATAACTTGTTGAAAAAAGATTTTGATGATTACTGATAGGTGCCTTAAATCAGTTAAATTCATGTTTCAAATGGAGGCACTTATCTTTTGATTTCAGAAGATTTGATTATAAATTTCCCCTAAACCAATTTAAATAGCACCTAGTGCTTGTATAAAAGTTTTTGTTCATATTTTGGAAGATTAATCCAATCATTCTTTGTATTTTGATAGATTCTGTGAAATTTTTAGGCTTCTGAATAACCAAAGCAAGCAAGGAGGGCTTACATAGCAAACATGGGAGGTGTTACAAGCAATCCAGGCCCAAAATCCATCAAAGCCCAAAGATTACTTCATGTTGAAGGCTTTAGATCGCCCAAGCGAGCTCCCACAGGCTAAAATGGTCGCCCATGCGAGCACAAATTCCAAGGAGATAAGTTAACCTCGCCCAGATGAGCAAAACATGAAGAAAATGGTGGCCTGGGCGAGTGAAGCTGGCAAGTGATGGATTCCTATAAATAGCCAACGAAAATGGAGAGAAAGGGATGTTCTTGGCTTCATTCTTGCTTCCCTGGCTTGATCTTGAAGCTTAGGAACTTAAATATTAGTATTAGGTAGGTTAGGAAAGTGAGAGAAGTGAGGATTAGTGTGGTGATCTGCCGGAAAGAAGCGATGACGAGTTCCTTCATCAATTCTTCTCTTGAGGAGATTCTCTCCACTATGAGTAGTTAGTTTCTCTGAGGATTGGATGTAATCTTCTTAATCCTATGTCTTTCTTTTAATATTTATGTATGCATGAATCATTTCTATTCCTTGTTGGTAATTTCATTTTATGCTTAATGCTTGATTCTACTTGATCACTAGTTTCATGAACTTAATCATAAGTGAGACTGGAAAGTGATATTAGGGTTTTAATTGAATGATATTACTTATTACGTTATGTTGCTAGGAATAGGGCATAACGTTCTGATTGCATAAAGCACACGATTATAATTTTTAATGCTGGGGTATTTACTTCATATGCGAGGGATCGATTCGGGGCAAGATAGTGTGCATCAATAAGGATAGACGTTGATTTATGCTTGGTAATATTAATTGAATATAAAAGGATAAGAATGATGAAACCCAATCTCACTTTCTCATAGATATATTTCATTTACTAAAGTTTAGTAATTTTACATTACTTTCATAACTAAATGAAATTCAGCTCAACCTACTTGTACATAACTATTAAACTGTTTAATTCTATTTGGATTAACTGACTAAGCTCAAGTCCCTGTGGAGACGATCTTTATAAATTTTGTAACTTACAACGACAAATCGGTACGCTTGCCGAAAATTCCTAACAAGTTTCTGGCGTCGTTGCTGGGGACTTGAGTCGCTCGCTCAGTTCTTTCAAATTTAATTTCTCAGTGGAATGGACTTTTTCTTTGCTTTTGTTATTTTCAATTTTGCATAAAATTTCTTGTGTTTTATTTTATTTTCCCTAACCTCGGTACTTACAAATTATTGCAAGTTTGTTCTTTTTCCTTTTTGAGGTAAATTTCTTGCAGCTACATCGATATTTAATTTAGAAATTACCAAGACCATAAAGAAAAAGAAACGAAACAACCAAAAAGCTACCAAGTGAATCTTGTTCTATTTTTATTCTCCTTCACTAGTAAAGCCACCTCTAAATATGGTTGATAGAGGAGGAGAAGAAAATAGACCACCAAGGAGGACTCTTGGTGACTATGCGTATCAATAAGGACCAAAGCATTACAATAGCATAGTCATTCCTCCTTTCAGTAAAAAAGTTGTGGAATTGAAGCCCGCATTGCTCAGTCTAATTGGATCACATCCTTTTGCCGGACTAGATCATGAAGATTCATACACTCATTTGTCCACCTTCATGGAGCTGTGCAGTACCATGGGAGCCTCTGATACAGATGCTGAAACTATTTATCTCAGAGCTTTTCCATTCTCCTTGATAGGTAAGGCAAAGGTATGGCTTCAATCCCAACCTAACAAAAGTCTTAGCACTTAGGAAAAAGTAGAAGAAAAATTTATTGCCAGATTCTTTCCTCCATCTAGATTCATAAATGCAAAATCAGCAATTGCTACTTTTTTTTCCAAGGGTTTAATGAATCTCTCTGTGAAACATGTGAGAGATTCAAATTTTTATTGGGTAGGTGTCCAAACCATAACTTTGATGATATTGCACAGCTACACATTTTCTACAGTGGTTTGAGACCTCAAACAATGATGATTCTTGATGCCTCATCTGGAGGTACCATGATGTCAAAGAGCCCGGAGGAAGCAATTATAATCATCGACTCCATAGCAGCCAGTGATTACTAGTCTCACCATGATAAATCTCCGATGCAAAGAAAAGGTATAATGGAGCTGGATACTCAGAATGCAATTCTATCTCAGAATAAGCTCTTGACACAACAAATAGAGGCCTTGACCAAACAGATAGGCCAACTTCCTCTAAAATTTCAGCAAGCACCTCATGATTATCAACAAGAAGAGGAGGCTTATTATATGCAAAATCAAACCAGACCTCAACAGAACTTCCAAGGAAATTACCAAGGCTACAGAGATGGTCCAAGTTCATGAAAATGCATATTATGGTCCCACTAACTCTTCTTTTGCAGGTCCCTCTAACAACTCTTATGTAGGTTCTTCAAATAGGGTTCCACTACAAGAAGAAGCTCAGCCTGATAGAATATCAAAAATCGAAGATACTCTAACTCAGTTTAGGCAGATGACCATTTCAAATCAAAAGAACATTGAGGCTTCCATCAAAAATCTTGAAGTTCAGGTTGGACAACTTACAAAACAAGTATCTGAAAACAGAAGTGGACCCTCTTCAGCAAAAACACATGGTAATCCAAAAGAACCAAGAGAGTGTTTTAGAGTGGGTGTCTTAAATGGAGGAATTTCTCACTCCAAAAAGTTGGATCAAGAAAAAAATTGTTCAAAGAAAACATTAGCCAAAGCATTTGAGAAGATGAGTAAATCTGAAGACAATGATAGTTTTGATTATCTCCAACAACCAGATGCTTTCAAGGAAATTCCTTACTAGCAATCATTCTTTGAGAAATTGTAAGAGGAAGTGAAAAATCAAGAATCACATATAAAGGTAAACATAGTACCTCCACATGCTAAAAATGTTTTCCTTGCAGGAAATTCAAAGAAACTAGTTATTAATAAATCAATGATCTCTGAAAAAGAAAAGAAACCGGTAAAAATATTGGAGGAAAATACAGCAGCCGGTGGCTCATCATTATTATCAAATTGCTAGGAGTCAAAGCCATAACAAAGGCGTCTAGCTAATACGACGTTAAAGAAGTGCTCCTGGGAGGCAACCCATTGTTTTTCATTTTTGTCTTTATTTTTGTTTTAATTTTATATGTCTTTTTTTTTTTAAAAAAAGTTTATATCTTATCTTTTTGAAAGTATCATCTGTTTTGTTAGAACTTGGATAGAGGTCCATTTTTGTTAGAAAAAGGCAAAGCAGGTAAGGTTGAAGAACGTGGCAGATCCTGTTGATTATTTGAATGGAGGAAACCGAGCTTCTTAGCCACGATCTTCAAAAATCAGTGACATTGTTTTTATATTTCTTTACTGCTTTGTAGTACTTTGTTTATTTAGTCACTTTGTTTATGTTTGCATTTTTTATTCTCTTTGTTTGCACACAGAGATTTCTCTCTTTTTAAAAATACACATTTTAAAATACTTTTGTGTTTTCTTAATATGCTTGTATAAATCTTTTTAGGGCTTAACTAATATGACATGTTTTAGAAAGAATCAACAGATAAATATTTTGAATGTTGTTTTTGAGAATGAAAAACAAAGGAATTAGTTTTTCAAAATACCAAATGAAGGCAAGAATTTCTACATGGAGTTGATAAAGAACATCTTTCGTAACATTAATTTGATTTGAACATGAAAACAGACCTTTTAAGCCTAGTGAGTGTGTGCAACCACAGAAATTATATTGAATGTCCTCACTGATAGGATCTATAGTTTAATTTTGCATAAATTTCTAATTGTCATAACATATGATGCATGGATATGATTTAGGTCTTCTTTCTTTTTTTTTAACATCTTTTAAGCTACTGGCCAAAAAGCTATCCCAATGTATATAATGATTTATCCTTTGTAAAAACCCTTTGAGCCAAACATTTGATATTTTGTTGAAACCCTAACCTAGGATAGGAATTCCATACCTACCTAAGGTTAGGAGAGCAAAAGGGAATAACATATGATGGAAACTTCTTTTGGGTAGTTCATGCTATGAAAAAGGATTTTTAAAGTGACTATATGCTATTCATGTGATAAGTAAAAGAAAAGAAAGAAAAGTGAAAGAAAAGAAAAAGGAAACAAATTCCTTGTGTTTTAAAAGTATTGTGCAAAGATTGGGTGAAAAGATTGATATGATAAACATGGATATCTTGGAAAGAAAAATAGGAAGTGATGATCAAATTGTTTTATCTTTATTTGCTCTCCTATTCTCAAGGTACTTTTTGAATATCCAAAAAAACCAAGATTTCTTCTAGCCAAGCCCAACCACAAAAGCCCAATGATCCATGATAAATATGTACTTTGATTTGATGGGAAATGAACTGCAAAATTGATCTATGATATATCAGTGATGGAATTGAGAACAAACACTTACCTGTGGGAGAAATAAAACACTTTTGAGAGGTTTTCCTCTATTTAAAACAATAAAGTGTTTCCTCTAATATTCTTTAGAAATGAAATGTGAATTGATCTTAATCTCATATGGTTTTGTAAAATTTCATCTTTTGTTTCAATTCTCAAAGTTGACAGCTATTTAAAAAAATGTTCTGATCACTCTGAAAAGTTGATTCTTTACAAAGCATGTTCATCCTCTATGTTCCTATTAATTATAGTGTTAGTTACTTTGCTTGAGGACAAGCAAGATTCTAGGTTAGGGGGAGTGATAAGTGCCCTAAATCAATTAAATTCATGTTTCAAATGCAAGCACTTATCTTTTGATTTCAGAAGATTTGATTATAAATGTGCCCTAAACCTAGTTAAATAGCACCTAGTGCTTGTATAAAAGTTTTTGTTCATATTTTGGAAGATTAATCCAATCATGCTTTGTATTTTGATAGATTCTGTGGATTTTTTAGGCTTCCGAATAAGCAAAGCAAGCAAGGAGGGCTTACATAGCAAACATGGGAGGTGTTACAAGCAATCCAGGCCCAAAATCCATCAAAGCCCAAAGATTACTTCATGTTGAAGGCTTTAGCTCGCCCAGGCGAGCACAAGTTCCAAGGAGATAAGTTAACCTCGCCCAGGCGAGCAAAACATGAAGAAAATGGTGGCCTAGGCGAGTGAAGCTAGCAGGTGATGGATTCCTATAAATAGCCAACGAAAATGGAGAGAAAGGGATGTCCTTGGCTTCATTCTTGCTTCCTTGGCTTGATCTTGAAGCTTAGCAACTTAAATATTAGTATTAGGTAGGTTAGGAAAGTGAGAGAAGTGAGGATTAGTGTGGAGATCTGCTAGAAAGAAGCGATGACAAGTTCCTTCATCAATTCTTCTCTTGAGGAGATTCTCTCCACTATGAGTAGTTAGCTTCTCTGAGGATTGGATGTAATCTTCTTAATCCTATGTCTTTCTTTTAATATTTATTTGTGCATGAATCATTTCTATTCCTTGTTGGTAATTTCATTCTGTGCTTAATGCTTGATTCTACTTGATCAATAGTTTCATGAACTTAATCCTAAGTGAGACTGGAAAGTAATCTTAGGGTTTTAATTGAATGATGTTACTTATTACGTTATGTTGCTAGGAATAGGGCATAACGTTCTGATTGCATAAAGCATGCGATTATAATTCTTAATGCTGGGTATTTACTTCATATGCGAGGAATTGATATTCGGTAGATATCCTTAGAACTCGAATGCGAGGGATCGATTCGGGGTAAGATAGTGTGCATCAATAAGGATAGACATTGATTTATGCTTGGTAATATTAATTGAATATAAAAGGATAAGAATGATGAAACCCAATCCCACTTTCTCATAGATATATTTCATTTACTAAAGTTTAGTAATTTTACATTACTTTCATAACCAAATGAAATTCGCTCAACATAACTATTGAACTGTTTAAGTCTATTTGGATTAATTGAGTAAGCTCAAGTCCCTGTACGATCTTTATAAATTTTGTAACTTACAACGACAAATCGGTACGCTTGCCGAAAATTCCTAACAATTACAAAAGAAGTCAAGGAGAAAAATACATGTTACTCTTATCCAAGAATAGTGATTAAATTGATCTTTTGAGAAAGCTTTACAAAGGAAAATGCAACTTGGCCGAAATGTTAAGTGTGCAAAAGTATGCTGGAGATACTTCTGGTTTTGGGTACAATCAAGGCTCAAAATCCTTTGGAAAAACTGTATCTGTGCCTCCAAAACAGAAGAATCAAAAGAAGTTCAAAAACTCAAAGATCAATCAAAATGCTTTCTTGAGAAAATCATCAAAATCTGTAACATGCAACTATTGTATGGAAAAAGGACATACATCTTACAAATGCTATGCTAGGAGATTTTATGTGCCTAATGAAGATTGCATTTGGGTTCAAAAGAAAAAGAAAGCTGCTAACCCCTATGGACCCAATCTCAATTGGGTACCTTCCGTTATAAATGGATTTGATTTTTGCAGGTATGTCTAAGAGCTAGATCCTCATTATGGTACCTTGATAGTGGATGTTATAGACATATGACGGGTGACATGTCTATGCTTACAAATCTAACTCTTAAAGATGGAGGATATGTCACTTATGGAGATAATAACGAAGGAAAGATCATTGGAGATGGCAACATTGGAGATAGCTTCAAAACCAAAATAAAAAATGTTCTTTATGTAGAAGGGTTGAAGCATAATCTCTTAAGCGTAAGCCAACTCTGTGATAAAGGATTCAAAGTCTCATTCAATGAGAATTGCTACATGATTTGTGAAGGACAAAGTGGTGAAGTGATTCACATAGGTAAAAGGAAAAGTAACATTTATTTACTTTCAATTAATCATGCATTCTTTCACAACACTTCTTGTCTAGTAAGCAAGATTGATGAATCTTGGCTATGGCATAGAAGGATAAGTCACATTAACATGCATCATATGAACAAGCTAATTAGAAAGGATTTAGTAATTCGTTTTCCCAAACTCAAATTTGAAAAGGACAAACTTTGTGATGCAGTCAAAAGGGGAAACAAACCAAAAATTCTTTTCAAAGTAAAAACATTGTTTCCACCTCTAGACCCCTTGAATTACTTCATTGACTTGTTTGGTCCTTCTACAACTATGAGTTTAGGAGGCAATTATTATGAGCTTGTCATTGTAGATGATTACTCTAGATTTACTTGGACTTTGTTTTTGAAATCCAAAAGTGATCATTTCCTTGCTTTTAGAAAAATGGCCAAGCTTGCACAAAATGTAAAAGGTAGCAAAATTATCTCAATAAGAAGTGATCATGGTGGAGAATTCCAAAATGAACATTTTGAAAAATTATGTGAAGAAAATGGAATTAAGCACAATTTTTCAGCTCCAAGAACACCTCAACAAAATGGTGTTATGGAGAGGAAAAACAGATCTCTTGAAGAAGGAGCTAGAACTCTTCTAAATGAGACAAATTTGCCAAAATATTTTTGGGTTGATGCTGTAAGTACAATTTGCTACACTTTGAATAGATTACTTATAAGACATATTTTAAAGAAAACTCCTTATGAGCTATATACAAAGGTAGAAAACCAAACATTTCTCATTTGAGAGCTTTTGGCTGCAAGTGTTTTGTTTTAAACAATGAGAAATAATCACTTGGAAAATTTGATGCTAAAGCTGATGAAACAATTTTCCTTGGATATTCATTACATAATAAAGCATATAGAGTTTCCAATAAAAAAACAATGTGCATGGAAGAATCTGTACATGGTATTTGTGACGAGTCTAATCCCTCAAAAGAGGAAAAGAAGTGTGATGTAGATGTAGGTCCTATGAAGGAATTTATTCAGCTTAATGATTCCATAAATAAGGAGAAAGAAGAACCAAGTGCTGAAATGAAACCATCAACACCTGTTCAAGAGCCAAAAGATTGGAGAACAAGAGATCTCTCACTTGATAACATCACAGGTGAAGTTTCGAAGGGAATATCTACTAGATTTTCATTAAGAAATCTATGTTGTAATATGGCTTTTGTTTCTCAAACTGAACCTAAGAATATTGATCAAGCCTTAATTGATGAACATTGGATGCATGCCATGCATGATGAGTTAAAGCAGTTCAAGAGAAATGAAGTTTGAGAACTTGTTCCTAGACCATCCTCTCTCAAACCTATTGGCACAAAATGGGTTTTTAGAAATAAACTTGATGAGAGTGGAGTCATAGTCAGAAATAAACCTAGATTGGTTGTAAAAGGTTACAACCAAGAAAAAGGCATTGACTATGAGGAAACCTATGTTCCTGTTGCAAGATTGGAAGCTATTAGGTTATTTCTTGCATATGCATGTTTAATGGATTTTAAACTTTTTCAAATGGATGTCAAAAGTGCCTTTTTAAATGGATACATTGAGAAGGATATATATGTTGAACAACCTCCTGGTTTTATTGATTTTGAACATCCTAACCATGTTTTTAAACTTAAAAAGGCTCTTTATGGTTTAAAGCAAGCTCCCAGATCTTGGTAGACATGGCAACTTCACCCACACCCGTCCACACCCATCCTCACTGATTTTAATGGGGAAAAATCGAGTTAAACGGGTTTGGTTTCAGTTTCGGTTTTTCCCCACATAAAAAATTCGGGGGTGGGAGCGGTTTTGGTATTGCCAGTATCTTCCCCGACCCGCCCCCGACCCGCCAAGTCCCGCCACTCGTGCGACATATATCAAGGATTTAGCAGAAGGACAGGACATAGCACATGCTGAGCTAACTAGCTAACCAACAAAAGCAAAAGCAAAAATAGCCAGCAAGTGGTCCACCATGTAAGTGACGTAACCATCATCATTCACATTTCACACCACACACATAATATTATTATTATTATTATTACTTTTCCACAGCTTAAAAGGATAAAAAAGATCCAGTTCGGTGGTGAAAATCCCATGCGCTCCCTTCCATCTCCCTTCCAATGGTGATTTCAGCATTCGAGTTCGGCGCCACAATTGTCGTGGAAGACGACATTACGACAAAAGCAAGCTCTAATCTCTTAGCTCCTCCACCACGACGCGGTCAACCCACCCAACCACGTACCGCGACAACAGCAAAGACTCGTTTGACGAAGCCTCCGCCTCCGCTTCTGCCTTGGCCTCCACCACCACCATCGCGACAAGACTTTGAGTTTTCAGCTTGGTCCGCACTTCGCAGTCGCACCTTCATCCACCACTCGCAGCTTCGTCCAGCCACTCGTGTGCCCTTGCCCCCCTCCGCTCCGACCACTACCGTACCAGGGGTTTATTCGTTCAGCTCTAGCCACTGCCTCCACTCGCAGCTTCGTTCAGCTTGTTTATATGAGGTTCAGGGATGGGGCGGGCCGGGGAAAACCGACGCCCGTCGGGGACGGGGGTGGGGGCAAATTTCTGGCCCCTGTCGGTTTTCGGGGCGGGGGCGGGGGAGGTTTATAGTGGCGGGGGGGTGGTATAAACAAAAACCGCCCCCAACCACCCCCGTTGCCATACCTAGATCTTGGTATGAAAGACTAAACAAATTTCTACTTGAACAATCTTTCACAAGAGGTCATGTTGACAAAACTTTGTTCATCAAAAAGCATAAAAGTGATATCTTATTGGTTCAAGTATATGTTGATGATATAATTTTTGGTTCAACTAACCATTTGCTGTGCAAGGAATTTTCTAAAGCTATGGAGAAAGAATTTGAAATGTCAATGATGGGAGAATTAACATTCTTTCTTGGACTTCAAGTGAAGCAAATGAAGAATGGAATTTTTCTCAACCAATCCAAGTATTGCCTTGAAGTGATCAAAAAGTTTGAAATGGAGAAAAGTAAAGATGTTGCAACCCCAATGGCAACATCAACCTATCTTGATTCAGATGAAAATGGAAAGAGGGTTGATGATTCAAAATTTAGAGGAATGATTGGATCATTACTATATTTGAAAGCTAGTAGACCAGACATAATACTAAGTGTGTGCTTGTGTGCAAGATATCAAGCAAATCTCAAAGAGTCTAACCTTACAGCAGTCAAAAGAATCCTCAAATATCTCAAGGCTACACCAAAAGTTGAGGATTCTTTTGACTGCTGTAATTAATATTATTGGTTATTCTGATTCTGACTTTGCAGGATGTAAGTTAGATAGAAAAAGCACTAGTGGAACTTGTCATCTACTTGGAAGTTCATTGATCTCATGGCATTGCAAGAAATAATCTTGTGTTGCTTTGTCAACTGCTGAAGCTGAATATATCTCTGCTGGAAGTTGTTGTGCACAAAGTCTATGGTTGAAGCAACAACTAGGCTAACATGAGATTCAAAATCGATTATTTTGATAATTTAGTATAGATTTCAAAAACTAGGCTAACATTAGCATTCGAGGTCAAATACCCACTCAAATTTAAAAAGGGGCTAAAATGGTGTTTTGGGAGTTCACATCAAAAGACATCATTTTGAAATTCTGATCATATCAATGTGATCGGGGCTCAACAAAGATCACAAAAATGATATCTATTTCATAAAAAGGATACTTTACAACATCTCATTTTCAAAGGGTCTTCAAAGGATGTGTAAAACTTCTAACAATGGTACCCAAAACGTAAGAGACACTAAGAGAAGCTTAAACTAGCTAGAAGAAGACAAAGGAAACCAAGATTACCTCAAGGAAACCAAGAAAGAAGGATTGGGAGCTTCTTTCTCTACCGAATCTTCAAGTTGGGTTTCAAATATTCCGCTCCGATTAAAGGGTTTCTCTCCTTGCGGTGGTCCAACGGCAAGCGACAGTGCCTCGTTGTGGTCTCTAGTGGTCTTGGGTGGTGGAGGGTGATGGTGGGACGTTGGGGGAAGGTTTGGGGGAAGAGGAATCCCCCATTTTCATGATTTTCGCTGCTGGTACATATTTATCATCGCCTCGACTCGCCCAGGCGAGCAAAAATGCCTGCAAAATTCGCCTGGGCGAGCTGATCAAATTTTAAAATTTCTTCTTCTATTAAAAAATTAATTTATCACGCTCCAAAAGTTATTTTGCTAATCCCAACGGTCAAGACATTCATATGTGGGTTAGAAACACACCTTTAAAATTTTAAGGAGATCAACGGTTAACCAATTCATAATGGTGATTTTCCTAAAATAGGTTTATGGTCAAATTCGGAATCACTCAATTACAACGCAACTCCAACAACTCCACATACCTTGATATCTACACCAAGAAATTGCACAAGGGTAATTTACACAACAATTCGACTAATCTAAACTAATCAAATAACATAAGAAATACCCTTGATGTAGCATCAAATAACATGAGAAATACTTTATTGTAAGCAAACTCAATGTGAGATAGACACTCCTCCCAAGTTCTCAAATTACCCTTAATGTAGCATCTAAGGAGTTGACCGAAAGTCCTATTCACCACCTCAGTTTGACAATCCATTTGTGGATGACAAGTTGATGAAAACAAGAATTTTGTACCAACCTTACCCCACAATGTTTTCCAAAAATGGCTAAGGAACTTAGTGTCTCTATCACTCACAATGCTTCTTGGCAATCCATGAAGTCTCACCAATTCCTTGAAGAAGAGATTTGATACTTCACAAGTATCATCACTCTTGTGACAAGGAATGAAGTATGCCATCTTTGAATACCAAGCATAAAATCCATAGAAATATCAACCCAAGGGGAGTTAGGAATAGGCAAAGGCGTATACAAACCATGAGGCATTAATCTAGATTTAGCTTTATGACAAGTAATACATTGAGATACAAGCTTATGCACATCATGCCTCGTTTTTGGCTAAAAGAAATGTTCATGTAAAATAGCCAAAGTTTTATCCACACCAAAGTGCCCCATCAAATTATTCTCATGAGTTTCCCTAATGAAAAGTTCTCTCAAAGAGCTTTTAGGAACACATAGTCTCTTTTCCTTGAACAAGAAACCATGATGTCTAAAATATCCTTGATGAGACCCTTTCTCACACAAAGCAAAAAAAACTAGAGAAGTCATGATCACTTGCATACAATTCCTTTATGTGATTAAAACCAAGCAATTTAGTTTCAAGCATAGAAATCAAACAATACCTCCATGATAAGGCATCCACCACCACATTCAACTTTTATTGCTTGTGTTTAATTACATAAGGAAATTGCTCAATGAACTCAACCCACTTAGTTTGTCTCTTATTGAGTTTGCCTTGACTTTACAAATATTTAAGAGGTTCATGATCAATATGTATCACAAATTCCTTAGGTAAAAGATAATGTTGCCAAGTTTGCAAGACTCTAATAAGTGCATACAATTCTTTATCATAAGTGGAATAGTTCAAACATGCACCCTTCAATTTCTCACTAAAATAAGAAATAGGATGTTTATCTTGAACTAAACCCCCCAATGCCCACATTAGATACATCGCATTCCAATTCAAAGGAAGCATTAAAATTAGGCAATGCATGAATAGGTGCATGAGATAACTTATCCTTCAATGTTAAAGCAATTTCATGTTCTTGCTCCCAAGAAAAGATCATGGTTTTCTTCATCAATCCATTCAAAGGAGAAGCAATGGTACTAAAGTCCTTCGCAAATCTCCTAAAAAAGCTAGTTAAACCATGAAAGCTTCTCACATCCTTCACACCTTTTGGAGTTGGTCACTCCATGATGGCTTTCAATTTCTCTTGATCCACTTGGACTCCTTGAGCACCTACTACAAAACCTAGAAATACAACTTGTGAAGTGCAAAAGGAACATTTATCAATTGCTCCATACAAGGTTTCCTTCCTAAGCACCTCCAAGACACTTGTAACATGCATCAAATAATCATTTAAATTGGCACTATAAACAAGAATGTCATTAAAGTACACTACCACAAACTTGCCTATAAATTGTCTAAGAACATGATTCATAAGTCTCATAAAGGTAATTGGTGCATTAGTCAAACCAAAAGGCATAAGTAACCATTTCCATTCATCCCCTTCCCTCGTCCTTATTTGATGTCACCCTTAAGATCAATTTTAGAGAAAATAGTAGCACCATGCAATTCATCTAAAAGATCATTAAGTCTGTGCACATTCTCCAAGTTCCCTCCTTCTTAGGCACAAGAATAGTAGGCATGGCACAAAGGCTCAAGCTCTCACGGAGCCACCCTTTGTCAAGTAGTTTTTCCACTTGTGTTTGGATCTCCTTTGCATCCATGGGGAAAGTCTTATATGTTGGCCTATTTGGGAGTGAACAACCTGGAATCAAGTCGATTTGATGCTCTATGCCTCTCAAAGGAGGCAAGCCTTAGGCACTTCTTTTGAAAAACCATCTTGATATTCCTCCAAAAGTGATTGCATAGCTTTGGGCAATTTTTCACCTTCTTTTTCAACATGTAAACAAAGAGAGTTAGGAAGCATATAATAAAGAAGTTGTTGTGCCAATAACATTCTCTTAATTTCCTTTTCACTCAAGAACAAACTCTCTTTAATCTCATGAATTTTTTTGCTCTCATTTCTTTCTCTTTCTTTTTTCTTTTCACTAGTTTTTCTCTTTG
This sequence comes from Glycine tomentella, assembly GCA_007407185.1. Lineage (NCBI taxonomy): Eukaryota > Viridiplantae > Streptophyta > Magnoliopsida > Fabales > Fabaceae > Glycine > Glycine tomentella. The sequence goes on along the minus strand of PYAF01002927.1, from coordinate 219,520 downwards.
GTAGCTCACTTTCATTTTCTTTTTGTGTGCAGAATTTCTTTCCAAGTGCAGTATTTTTTTCAACTCTTGAATTCTCTTTTCTTTCATCTTCACTTGGTCACACACCTGTCTAGGAGTCAAAGGCCTCAAAATATTTTTCTTGCCTAAGTGCTCAAACTCAAAAGTGTTCTCCATGCCATTGTGTATCACTTTTCTATCATATTGCCATGGCCTACCAAGAAGGATATGACCAGCCTCCATAGGTACAATATCACAAAGAACATTATCATTATAAGCATTAATAGAAAAAGGAATGAGCACTTGAGAATTTACCACCACTTCTCCACTTTCACCAAGTCGTTGTAGCTTGTATGCCCTTGGATGCTTTGTGATTGACAAGTGTAATTTCACCACAAGTCTTGTACTAGCCACAATGGTTAAGTTCCCTCCATCAATGATAAGTGAGCACACTTTCTTTTCAACTAAACACTTTGTGTGAAAAATATTTTCTCTTTGACTTTCCTCTTTTTCTAGGCAAAAATTGCTCAATATTCTCCTTACCATCAAGAGATCACCCTCTTCAGTCTTCACAAGTGTAAGTTCTTCTTCTTCATCACTTGAAGAACTATTTGAGTCACTTGACGACTCACTCTTTATACCTACATCCTCAAGCAAAATCATAGTTCTCTTGTTGGGACATTGGGAAGCAATGTGTCCGTTACCGAGGCACTTAAAACACTTGATATTGCTTGATCTTGTTAGAGTTGGATCCAATTGGAGAATTTGGAAGTTTTTCTCCTCTTTAGTTGTTGCTCTACCTTTTGAGCTTTGTGGAATAGCTCCATCACATCTTGAATTTCTCTATTCAAGCCATGAAGGAACCTAGCCATGGTTGCTTCTTGGACCTCCACAATTTCAGCCCTCATCATCATCAATTCCATCTCTTTATAGTATTCATCAACACTCTTGTAGCCTTGGAATAGTCGTTGGAGCTTGTTGTGGACTTCTCTTGCATAATAAGTGGGAACAAATCTTTCTCTCAAGCATATTTTCAAGTCATTCCAACCATGTATTCTTTCTCTCCTCAACCTCTCTATGTCCATTAGAATTTGGTTCCACCGCACCAAAGCATAGCCACCAAATTCTAGAGTTGCTAGAATCACTTTCTTTTCTTCATCAAATTGTTGGCATGAGAAAATTTGTTCTACTTTCATCTCCCACTCAATGTAAACTTCGCGATTATTATCACCAGAGAATTTTGGAATTTTTATTTTCACTCCACTCGATCCTCTATTTCTCTCATCTCTCTTCTTTCCTCCAATCTTCCTCATCTCTTTTTTGCCTCCTAGGATTGTGTCTCCTATTATTTTCTCTTTAATTATTTTCTCTCCTATCCTCCCTCTTACTCCTCTCATCATAATTTCCTCCATGAGAGGAAGCATACTCACTCACCCTCCTACTACCATGAGCCTCTCCATCCACACTACCATTTGGACTACTTCTTTGAGTCTTCTTCTTTTGTAACTCCTCAAATCTTGCATCCATTTTAGTTTGCAAGTCTTCCATTTGTTTTGTCATGGATTTCATCAACCTAGAGGTCTTAGGTGACAAAGCCTCATCTCCTATTGAGCTCATCCATAAAGAAATGGTTAGCAAAAACACAAGTATATAAGAAAATTCTCACCACTCTCTAAGTGTTTGCTACTCACACTCGTGGTTGCACACTTTATCTAGGCACTTTCTTTAATATTCTCTCTTGCCTTTTTCCACTCTTGTTCCTCCTATAGTTTTTAAGAAAAAACTTCTAATCAAATCAAGCTTCTTTACTATAGTGAAATAGGAAACAATTTTAGGCTAGACTCAAGAGTCCAAGGACAAGAAAACTCTAAGACAAAACCTTGGAATTTTTAAGAGACAAGCAACAAAAGCAAAAATTTAGAAAAGCACAACTCTAATTGGATTTTAATGAGACAACTCAAGGACATATATGGGCTGTACCAAACTGCACAAGGAGGATATGCCAAGTAAATTCAATTACTAGAAGCCAAAATTTCACTAAATTGCGTGTCATACAAGTTCACTTAATTTTGTGGTTCAATAGAAATTTGAACTTGTAACTTTGATTTGTTTCTAAATTCTGTTTTTCTTTGTTATTTTTCCAGCCACTAATCAATAATTTCTTGGTTGCACTTTGATTGTTTTTCTAGACACAAATCACAAACCTTTTTGGGCTGCACTTTGATTATTTTTCCAGCCACAATTTCAAAAACACTTGGGTTTCACTTCTTTGCTTTTCCCTTTGTACAAGTTGAAGAATCCTCTAAGAAAATGATGAATCACGAAAAGCTCACCAAAGGAAGTGCTTCAAGCCCTCTTTCTAGACCTTTAGCTTTCCATGGACCTCCATCATCTCCTCCTTCTTGAAAAGAACTTGTCCTCAAGTTTGCTTCCTCACTTGTACCTACATCATAAAAAGAAAGATCACAAACATTGAAAGTCTAACACCCTGAAATTTCGATAACTTAAAATATATGTGTGATGTATTACTTGTATAATTTGATTACTTTATTAATTACGATTAGTTTAAATGTCATGTGAATTATCCATGTGCAATTGCTTGGTGTAGAGGTCAAGTTATGTGGAGTTTGTTTGAGCTGCGTTGAATCGTGTGATTCTGAGTTTGAACCAAAAATCTATTTTTAGTAAAATCATTATTATGGATATGTTAACCGTTGGATCGCCTTAAAATTTTAAAGATAGATTCCTAGCTCATATATGTAACTTTTGACCGTTGAGATTGATAAAATAATCTCTGGAACGTGATAAGTTAATTTTTTCACAAAAGCATAAATTCTAGAATTTGGTTAGCTCACCTAGGCGAATTTTACAAGCACTTTTGCTCGCATGAGCAAGTGAAGGCGGTGTTAAATACATCCAGCAGCATCCAAGCTCGAAACAAATGGCTTCTTCTCCCCCAAAACAGCCACCAAACCTCCTTCCCCTCCTCCTCTACCACCCATAGCTACCGGAGACCACCACGAGGCACCGTCGCTTGCCGTTGGACCACCGCACAGAGAGGAACACTTTAATCGGAACGAAATCTTTTGAAACTCTTCTCAAAGTTTCAGTAGAGAATGGAGCCTCCAATCCTCCTTTCTTGGTTTCTTTGAGGTAACCTTGATTTCCTTTGTCTTCTTCTAGTTAGTTTAAGCTTCTCTTAATGTCTCTTACATTTCGGGTACCGTTATTGGCTGTTTCTATACTGAAAAATAATAAGAATACCCACAATAACTAAGACGGGGGGTGAATTGGTTTAAACTTGGTCTTTTAAAATTTATTATTAAAATCAGAGTCAAAGGATCTTAATCACTTTTAAACCAACAATGCTTTTAATTAATCAAATCACTCAGCTCAAGAAACCAATAGCTCAAAACAAAACTTGTTGAGTAATGATAATGACACCAAGAACAAATGAACAAGATGACTTGTTGAAATAAAGATAAAGAAAATCAACACAAGCAATTTTATACTGGTTTACTTCTCAAGAGAAGTTACATCCAGTTTCTTCTAATCAACACTAGATTAGAGTTCCACTATTATAAATTTCAGTTCTTACCTTTTTGGGCCTCTTCATGCATTTCGTGAAAAGCATCAATAACTTGATCAAGTTCAAAACTTACCTCAGTTCCAGCAATTGAGAGATCATCATCTTCATTAATTGTGGAAGTGAGACACATATTTGCTTCTTCATTTTCAATTGATGATTCATAAGTTGTTGACTCATTATCTTCCCAAGCTATATAGGCTCTCTTAGACTTTCCTTCTTTCTTTATCTTGTTTTCACCTTGTTGTTTTGTTAAAAAGATAGAGCATTCAGATTTAATGTGGCCAGGCTGTCCACATTCAAAGCAAGTGAAGTTGTTGTCACTCCTTTTGTTGTTGTTGTTGTTCTTTGTGAACTTTCTGTTCTTGTTTTTTCTCAAGAACTTGCTGAACTTTTTGACAATTAAATTCATGTTGGCCTCTTCATCTTCTTCACTTGAGTCTTCCACTTTTTCAATCTTTGAGGATGCAACTTTCAAGGCTATGCTTTTGTGTTTCTTTTCTGCTTCTTTTGCATTGGTTAGTTGTGACATTTCAAGTTCATACTCAAGAAGCTTACCAAATAGTGCAGCCATGGACATTTTGGATAGATCTTTTGATTCTTTGATTGTTGTCACCCTTGGTTGCCATGGTCTTGTGAGATACTTCAAGATTTTGATGTTTAACTCTTCAGTGGTGTTCATCTTGAACATTTCATACTCATCGATTAAGGAATGTTTTCTTGATCTTCTTACTCCATCTGTACCTTCATGAGTTATCTCCAACATTTTCCACATCTCCTTTGCACTTGTGCACCTAACAGTTCTAAAGAATTCATCAGAGGAAAGTGCAAAAGTAATCATATTCTTAGCTTTAAAATCATATTGGACAACTCTCTTTTCAGCATCTGTCATTTCATCCCATTCTTTGGGAATCATATCCGTACCAATAATTTTTATAGGAATAACAGTGCCTTTTTCTATGGCATTGCAAGCACCTGGGTCATTTGATTGAATAAAAATTTTCATTCTATTTTTCCAAAAACTGAAGTGCTCTCCTTCAAACATTGGAGGACGATTTAGGGAGGCACCTTCCTTGAAAGTAATTTGTGTGGTATTCATTTTCTCTTTAAAGAAAGATAGGGATCTTGAATAACATTTAAGAACCTATTCTTGATACCAATTGAAAAACAATAAGAATACCCACAATAACCAAGAGGGGGGTGAATTGGTTTAAACTTGGTCTTTTAAAATTTATTTATAAAATCAGAGTCAAAGGATCTTAATCACTTTTAAACCAAGAATGCTTTTAATCAATCAAATCACTCACAAACCAATAGCTCAAAACAGAACTTATTGAGTAATGATAATGACACCAAGAACAAATGAACAAGATGACTTGTTGAAATAGAGATAAAGAAAATCGACACGAGCAATTTCATACTGGTTCACTTCTCAAGAGAAGTTACATCCAGTTTCTTCTAATCAACACTATATTAGAGTTTCACTATTGTAAATTTCAGTTCTTACAAGCTTTACAACAAACTCTCTTTATCAACACTAGATAAAGAATAGAAATCTAAAACCCTATTAGACTTCTAAAGAACAAGAACCAGAGAACACTACTCTGTTCTTTCCTAGAGAACACTACTCTAGACCAAGCTTCAAGAACCCTTTTACAATAGCATCAAATAACATAAATTGCAAGAATGAAATTACAATTAAAGATTATGGAGAGAAACAACCTGATGATCCACTGAATATGAATGCATATGAATTACCAATCAAGGTTGAATTGCATAAACAGAATTTCAGAACATGCTCTCCATTACACTTTTAAATCTCTTGCCCAAGAAATCATTCAATACCCATGAAGATTAAAGAGTGGGACAAGAAGTTAGTAAACCCAGAAAATCACTTTCTAACTCTTAGAAGGCTTGTGTATACAAAGTGTTCAAGTTAGAATCCAAGCAAGGCATTCTTTTTATTTATAACAGCTTTTGTAACAACTTGTAATCGATTACACGCGCCAAATAATCGATTAAAATAGCTTATGTAATCGATTATATTGTCACTTAATCGATTAAAGTGTTCAAGGCACATTCTGGGTTTCAAAATGAACAAAATAATCGATTATACTAGTGACATGTATTGCTTGCTTGGAGTGATAATAAAAGCAATTATTGACATAGGCCTTATAAAAAAAATAATAGTAATAAAGTGCTTGTAGCTGGGTTTTGAGACTTGGACCTTAAGTTTAGTTATGCCTGACTTAACCACTAAGGCATTTTAGTTATTCTTACTATGTTGAGATTTTAATTTTCTTTTATTTTCTACTAGATGCATGAGAACTAATTTGTATAAATCAATTCTGAAGTGAATAGAGAAGCATCTTTGGCTGTTGGAATTTTATCATTAGCTTGAGTTTTTCTCTGCTAGGGTTCTTCCTTGAACCATTTGATCTTATCAAGAATTCTTCAATTCTTGTGGCGATCCTTAAGGCTTATCAAACATTTGTTTGTGGCGCCTATCTGCTTCTTCCTTTGCTCCATTTTTGTTCCTTGTCTAAATTTTCGCATTCCTAATTCTGTGATTTCACCCCGAATTTCTTATTGTCATAATTCTCGTTTTACCTATCCTTTTTCGGTGTTTTTTGTGTCTAAATTGTATTTCAGAAAGTCCTCTTTCACCTCATTTTGGAATCGGTCCAATCCGAGTTCTATAGGCCAAGAAATACATGAAAGTTAACAATACGATTCCGGCTCTGTTGGTGTGCGAATTCCAACCTAGAATTGGTCCGAAAATTGTATCAAGGCAAGGGGATTCTCATCATTTGGTATTCAGAGCAAGGTTCTAGGGTTGGAAGTAAGGCTGATTTCATCCATCATGTTCTGCATTTTTGGGTAACCCTAAACCCCTAAATTTTGTTTGCTCAATTTGAATTGTGCAATTCTGTTGCAGCCTTGTGTTTGGTCATTATTTAGTGTTTCAATCTCTT
>PYAF01002927.1:181191-193793 GCA_007407185.1 Glycine tomentella | reverse complement strand
CTAAATGTTGTAGACTATATGTTTAAATAGCGCGTGGACACTTTTAAAATTTTTAATCTCATGGGGAATTTTCATTTGAACCTTCATTTTAAAATCTGTTTTAAAGAATCCACCAAGTTTTGATTAGTCATGGTTTTCGAAAAATTTTAGCAAATAAAATAAATACGTAATAAAAGTGAATCAAGAGCGATCGTTACAAATCGCGCCACTCTGGCACTGATGGCTCCAAAATCCAGTGCACCTGGCGCCATTGGCGTTACTTTGGCGCTCCTGGCGCCAATTTCCAGCATCTGTGGCACTCCTGGCGCCACTCTGGCGCTGATGGCGCCAAAATCCAGTGCGTCTAGCGCCATTGGCGCCACTTTGGCGCTCTTGGCGCCAATTTCCAGCATCTATGGCGCTCCTGGCGCCGCTCTGGCACTGGTGGCACCAAAAATCATGAAAAATAGCATTCAGCTACAGTGCCACGCTCCCAGTGCCAGATCCCACGCTCTTGGCGCCAGCTACAGTGAAAATATTATTATTTTATTAAATTTTTTTTAGCCATGGTTATTATATCATCGTTTTTCAATCACTATCATACCCAGGTACTTTTTGGACGACAACTTATCCAATTTTGTCAGACAATTAAGACCTATAACAACATATACATGGAGTGTGAATATCCCTATAAATAAATAAAGTGTATAAATATAAAGCTTGTGTTATTTATATTTGTGGTTGTGTTAATGTCATTTATTTATCATAGTTTGTTCATTTATAAATGCAAACATTATGTATGTAATGTTTGTGTTGACCTAAAACATCAATACCATTAGGCCTTCCAATTGTATCATTTATGTGATTTATGAATGTTCCTATTTTTTGGCATCATATACAGAACATGAACTATATTCCTTCCAATCGACTTTGGATGTACGATAGATGTTATAGTTGTAGAAATGGTCTGAAAGAGTCTTTTGTCGGGGGGGTTGATGAGTTTGTGAACAAAGCTAGCCAACAGCAATGTTACCACAATGATGGGGGGATCAGATGTCCTTGTGTTAAATGTGATTGTACTAGGATTTTGGAGGATAGAGTTGTGAAAGATCATTTATACAAATATGGGTTCATGCCTAATTATTGGGTTTAGACTGATCATGGTGAAGACATGTCACATTCTCGTTTAAATGACGAGCATAGTAACATGGATGCATCAAATAGCACAACAAATGTGGGTGAAGTTGAAGAATTTTTGTTTATACAAGACATGGTGTGCAATGCTCTCAGACAGCCAGAGACATTTGAAGGTCCAAACTCAAATAATATGGAAGAGCCTCCCAATGAAGATACACAAAGATTTTACACTTTATTGTTGGATGCAAATCACCCCTTGTACGAAGGGGCATCAAACTCAAAATTATCAATATCCGCAAGACTTTTAGCTTGCAAGACCAATTGGAATGTTCCTGACCAATGCTTAGAGTTTATTTCAAAAATGCTTTTGGATGTCACACCTATAAAAGAACGTTTGCCAAAAGCTTTTATGATGCAAAGAGGTTAGTATCTAAGTTGGGATTGGAGGCTAAGAGGATTGATTGTTGTGTCGATTGTAACACCTCATTTTACTATCTTGTATTTTATTGATTTTGAATGGAATTTCTTTTCCACTTGTTTTAGAATTGTCTTAGTTATAAATTTCACGGAAAATTCCTTTTCTTCTTGCTTAGAATAATTCATACGAAAGGTACTAATCATTAATATTGTAACCGTGTTCGTCCGAAGTCTATAATAATTAAATTCACTCCATAATAAAGTCCATAATACAGTCCAAACTAAAATAAAATACAGATCGTTTCTTAGTTCTATTATATAATACATATCACCAAAACAAATATCATAATTATTACAAAATATCTGCATCAAAATAGCTTTCCAACATTTTCCACAAAATCCATCTGCTTGCTATGCTTTTACTGTTCCTCTGCTCGTCCAAATAAATTCAGGTCATCGCAAGTGCCAACCACAGACACAAAATATAGGGTAAGTTTATGATAAACATAGTTCAAGTAAACATAGTTCAAGTCACACAATATATACAACATATAGATAATCATACAACATCCCCATCATGTGATGCATGCTCATCTTCTTTATATGATGCATGATTCTCTCAAATTCTTATCAATTGGTACCATAGTCAAGATAGCCCCAATCACTGGTCCAGTACTTGCACGATCAGTCAGGGTGTCACAATGGTGCACAGGAAAGTCACTCCACACTACATGTAATCATCATGGGTGGCATGAGTTCCCCACTGCCGAAGCACCCCCAGCTCAGACTCCTCATTGTCTGAACGCTCGTACTCAGTTCCTCTAACTATCTGACACACCTCCTCTTGAGGTAAATCACACGGACTAGCCCCCACCAGGCATATGCATATGAAACATGCATGAATGATTCTCTTTTTATCTCATATTTACTCTTCAGTATAGATTTATATCTCGGATTCTCATATTCTTATACTTGGAATTTTCAACATCAATCCTCATAAAGTTCAACATAATAGACATTCTTTCATCATAATTTTAGCATGAAATTTGATAAACATACTCAAGAATTTATAGCACACTTTTAACAAGATATAAACTCATAAACTTCATTGAAACATTCCATTATGTTACTATAAACCAAATCCATCATTTAAAATATAGTCATAATACATAAAATTTAAGTTACTTAATCATTCACCCATTAGGCCAGATTCAAGTTATTTATTCCAACAATCATTCCTTAAGCTAATTTCAAGTCACTTATTCAAATAATCATTCATTACACAAACTTTATCTCTTTGAAGCATTTCATCGAACACATGGTAGGCAAGCTTTGTTTCATAGAAATAGAAGAAATACTTTAAATAAAGCAATACTTAAACTATATTTAGCACAAACCTCCCTATACATACCTTATTCTTTCTTCTTAAAAGCTTGACTAACCTCCTTCTAAATGCTCCTAATCTCCACGTGAAGCATCAAGGTAGTAAGGCTTAGATTTGCTTTTAGTCTACTTGAAAATGAAAGGTAAAAGGATGTAGGCTATGGTTTTGCACGTATACTACTTGGCCAAGCTTGATTTTTCGGTCCATTCACTCCTTTATATAGGGTTAATGAAGTGTTTAACAAGCCTTTCCATGAAAATATCTCTTATGTCATTATGACCTTGCTTTACAAATGGACCAATGGCAAGTATCCTAGCTTTTCATCCATCCAAGTGTCCCTCTCTTGAATTTTCTCAAGCCTTCCCTAATCCTCTTGGTTGTGCACGTGGAATAGGCTAGGTTTAAGGAAAAATCTTGACTTTCTTCTTGCCAAGGAAGATTTTTATGTTTTCCTTTCATTCTTGAATTTATCCAAAACCCGTTTTAGTAAAATACTTATTCTGGATTCGTTAACCGTTGGATCTCTTTAAAATTTTAAAGTTACACTACTATCCCACATATATAACTTTTGACCGTTGGAATTGTTGAAATAATGTCTAGAGCTGTTCACGTGTTCTACCAAAGGAGACAAGAGAAGGTTTGCTTCAAAAAATCTTCTTAAGCTAATCCTACACCATACAAGTGTCTTGACACTTGTTTCCATCCCATGGCTCCCTTTACAAGTGGCTTATCTTGAAAGTTCTTGCCTCTTCCACTCCATTTATTTACGTGGACTTGCAAGCTTAGGGGAAATAATGCAATTTTTCTTTAAAACTTCAAAGTTGTCACTTTGTAAATTCCATAGAAATTTTATTCTAAGGTGCCTTGCCACAAAATATCTTAATAATCTGCTATCAAAGAGTATTCTTGTAATTTCATCAGGTTCTCACAGAATCTCTCAGAATTTCTGAAGCCTGAAGGGTATTATGGTAAATTCATCCTTTATCCTAAGGGCATAATTGTCATTTCCATCACAGAAATATCTATTCAAAATATCTAAGGGTATTCTTATCATTTCTAAAATATCCAAGGACATTTATGTAAGTTTCCACCTTAAAATATCTTTCTAAAATATCTAGGGGTACTTTGGTAATTCTCAAAATATCCAAGGGCATTATCGTCCTTTTACCCTCAAGGGCATTTTTGTCATTTCTAATTTACGGTAAGAGCAATATGGTCATTTTTCCCCAAACATTTCCGTAATGTCTCTAATTGATATTTTACCCACATAATCAAATCTTCCCTAGCTTAAGACTTTCATAAATATCTATTGAACTATAGTTATGGAAATTTTGGGGTGTTACATCGATGGTTGCATGTTGTATTATAAAAATGATGCGGCATTAACTGAATGCAAATTTTGTAACAAGTCTAGGTATCGTGTTAATAGTGTGGGATCAAATAATAAAAAATCAATTCCAGTTAAGGCGATGTTCTACTTGCCTATAATACCAAGGTTGCAGAGAATGTTTGCATCAATGCAAACTGCAAGCCAAATGACATGGCACCATGACAATAGAAATAGTTCAGGCACGTTACGACATCCCTCTGATGGTGAAGCTTGGAAGCACTTTGATCGGGTACATGCAGACTTTGCTATTGATCCTCGAAATGTTCGACTTGGTTTATGCACAGATGGATTTACCTCATATATTCAAGCATCAGCTACACCTTATTCTTGTTGGTCGATCATTGTTACCCCCCTATAACCTTCCTCCAGAACTATGTATGAGTAAACCTTATATGTTTTTGACTTGTGTGGTACCAGGCCCATTTAATCCAACAGTTGGGATTGATGTTTATTTACAACCTTTGGTTGATGATTTGAAAACATTGTGGGATGGTGTTGTGACTTACGATGTTTCAAGAAGTAAAAATTTCATGATGAAGGCAGCTTTGATGTGGACTATTAATGATTTTCCTGCATATGGCATGTTGTCTGGTTGGGGGACACATGGTAGATTGGCATGTCCGTATTGCATGGAGGACACAAAGGCCTTCCAGTTGGCAAATGGGGGGAAAAACTTCTTGGTTTGACTGTCATCGGATGTTCTTACCACCTGATCATGCATTTAGAAGAAACAAAAATGCCTTCAAGAAAGGGGAAATGGAAACAGATGACCAACCACATCTGTTGACACCTAGACAAGTTTGGTGGAGGGTTAGGGATTTGCCAAAAGTCACTGAAACTGGTGTACCTCCACCAACATTAGAGGGATATGGGGAGTGGCATCATTGGACTAAAAGAAGCATCTTTTGGGATCTTCCATATTGGAAAGATAATTTGTTGCGACACAATCTTGATGTTATGCACATTGAAAAAAAAATTGACAACATATTCAACACTATCATGAATGTCAGTGGTAAGACAAAAGACAATGAGAAAGCTAGGTTAGACTTAGCTTTGTACTGTAGGCGGAGAGACTTAGAGATGAAGTTGGGGGGTAACGGGAAGTTGTTAAAGCCAAAAACAAATTACACTCTAACTACAGACCAAACAAAGTTAGTATGTCAATGGATAAAAGAACTACGAATGCCAGATGGTTATTGTTCTAACTTGGCCAGATGTGCCAATGTTGCTAAAGGAACCATGCATGGGATGCAAAGCCATGACTGTCATGTATTCATGCAATGTTTAGTTCCTGTTGCATTTAGCTAATTGCCGCCACATGTCTTAAATCCCGTTAGTGAAATAAGTCATTTCTTCAAAGATTTGTGTTCTTCAACTTTGATGGAGGATGATCTGCGTAGAATGGAACAAAATATTCCATTGATATTGTGCAAGCTGGAGAGAATATTTCCCCCAGGTTTTTTCGATTCAATGGAGCATTTGGCTGTTCATCTGGCATATGAAGCTAGACTTGGTGGACCAGTCCAATATAGATAGATGTATCCATTTGAAAGGTAACATGGCTAATTGTTGTCTATGATTTAAAATTCATTTTGGTGGCTCACTTATGACTGCTTTCTTATGAAATTGTTGTAGATTCATGGACGATTGTAAACGAGCTGTGAAAAATAAGGTCAGGGTTGAAGGATCGATTTGCGCGTCTTACATCATGAGACAACTCATTTTTGTTCACATTATTTCCATAACTTTATGTTGTCGTCGCGCAACATTAGGAATCAAATTGCAATTGATAGTGAAAGGCGTCCACCAATGCTATCAGTGTTTGACCAACAAGGTCGTCCTTCTGGGAAGGAGGTCATACACTGGTTAAATGATGAAGAAAAAAACTCAGCCCATGTTCATGTCCTGATTAACTGTGCCGAAGTTAGGGCATACCTTGAGTAAGTTGAAACACTTTTGTGCAAACAAATATTTAATTATGGTTGCTGTCAATTGCAAGACTAACATAATTGATCTCTATTTACATTTGGACAGTTCATTAGTGCAAACCCAACAAATTACTGAACCAAATGGATATACTCGTAATGTACATGCTGATTTTCCTAGATGGTTTAAGGAACAAGTATGTATGTTATTATTCAATTAATTATTGTATTGTATTGAAATTAAGATTTTGATTCTTATACTATATGTAGGTGGTAAATTCGGGTATAAATGTGACAAACCAACACTTAAAGGATTTAGCATATGGTCCTATGAGTTACAGAAGGAGGAGCAGATGATTATTATGGGATCATTAAACATATATATGACCTAGAGTATAACAGTACAACTTATGCTAAGCGAGTTATTTTGTTTTATTGTGAATGGTTTGATCCATCTAGTAGAGGAACAGGAGTGGATCACAAAATGGAACAATGGAAATTCGAATGGATAAAAGATATAATCTATTTGATCCATTCATTAGTGCACATAATGTAAGACAAGTTGATGAGGACATTGGAGGCAGCATGACCAAGGCAACAAACTTGGAGGACTTACAAGGTCTTGGAGGCCCAATGACAAGAGCAAAAGCTAAAAGGACTAAAGAGGCTCTAAATCTCTTGGTGACCACTTTACTTGAGACAAGCCCAAATGTAAAGGAAGAAGAGGCCAAAATGATACACTTAAGTCAGATTGAAGACCTTGAAGAATAAGCCCAAATGGATATGCATGAAGGCTTTATTTTACTTGGCCCAAATTCTACACTTAGTTTTATTTTAACTTTTGTAATAAGGCTTATTGGGCTAGCTTAATTGGGCTGTCTTATTTCCTTTTTGTGTAAGCAATTTAGGTTAAAGCTCACTATGGATGTTGTCCACTATATAAGGAACACCATAGCCTTTTGTTAGGGGATTCAGAATTGAAGTTAACCTTTTGGTGAGAGACAAGCTTCTCTAGGGTTCTTTTGAGAATCTTTGAACTTATCAAGGGCATCAATCCTTGTGGCGTTCTTGGGCTTATCAATTCTTCAGAATTGTGGCGCCTACCTATAATCCTTATACTTCCATTTTCGCTCTCCATTATCAAGAAATTGTATCTCGAGATTTCCTTATCCTTTTTCGGTGATTCTTGAGTCTAAATCGAGTTTCAGAAAGTCCTCTTTCACCTCGTTTTGGAATCGCTCAAATCCAAGGTCTGTAGCGTGAGATACAGTCCAATTTTGTTGGGACGTTTTGGTGGCCGAATTCTGGGTGCGAAATTCCATTCCTAGTTGATCCAACCATCTAATTCCTTTGGGGAATCATATCACAAGTCTATTATGTGTCGTATCCAGCAATAAGAAGGGACAAACGTGATTGGTGTGTTGCAATTAAAACAAAGCCCAGGGGTTACATAGAATCAAATAATGCAACAAATGATGTGCCTTATCAAGTAGAGGAAATGTCACATGTCAATGAAATCGTCGAAATTGAAAGCATTTCTGGATTGCAAGATCAGAGAGGTGTGGCCGAAGAAGTGAACCCACATGATGTCTTGATAAATGATTCTCAAACAAATAGTTTGCATGGAGAATCAAATAATATTGAAGACGAAAATGAAGGGGAATTAGAAGATGACTTTGAGGTTTATAATTCTGAATAGGATTAGAGATGAAGATCACATTATTCTTCCTGAATTGATTTCAATGAATTTTGTAAAATACTGTAGTTCATTATTTGTAATGAATGTGAAGTTGAACCACTTTATTGTATAAATAGGTGCTCAGCATATTTGGTGATGATTATATGCTTCAATTGCTTTTAACGAATATCATGATGAATTCATACGTTGCATATTTGATTAGCATTTTATTTAAATTTAATTGTTTGTGATTGTTTACACAATTTGCATAAACCAATGAGGAATTTGTATTATTGCTGAATTTATAATTATTGTTTACGGAAACTAAATACAATTGAAGACTGTATGGATGCTAAGAGACTTGAATACTCTTTGAATTCAAACATAGTTGAAGACTTTATGAATGATGACATAGTTGATGACTCTTTACATTTAGCAGACTTTATGGATGCTGAGAGAGTTGAAGACTCTTTAGATTTAGAGGACTCCATGGATGTTGAGAGAGTTGAAGACTCTTTAGATTTAGATGACACTATGGATGTTCAGAGAGTTGAAGACTCTTTAGATTTAGAGAACTCCATGGATGTTCAGAGAGTTGAAGACTCTTTATATTTACATGACTCTAAGGATGTTCAAACAGTTGAAGACTCTTTAGATTTTCAGGACTCTATGGATGTTCAGATAGTTGAAGACTCTATACATGTAGAGAGAGTTGAAGACTCTTTTGATTTAGAGGACTGTATGGATGTTAACACAATTGAAGACTCTTTTGTTTTAGATAGAGTTGAATACTCTATGGATTTACAAGCCTCTATGTTTGTCAGATCAAAGACTATGGAGAGGGAATGTCAGAAAGTAGTTAGAGAAATGTTAAAGATTTATCTTCCGAATTTAGGAGATTCTATGGGTGATGACACCGTTGAAGACTCTTTAGAGTTAGAAGATTTTATGGATGAAAAACACGCTACTGAACCTATGTTTGTAAGAGTAGAGATCACAGATAGGGATTGTGAGAAAGTATTTACAGACATTTTAAGAATTTGTGTTCCGACTTTAGAAAATTCTATGGATGTTGAAAGAGTTGAATACTTTTTAGAGTGTGAACTTTGTATGGATGAAAAAGCTAATACTGAAACCATATTTGTACGATCAGAAACAACAGAGAGGGAATGTCAGAAAATAGTTAAAGACATGTTAAAGATTTATCTTCTAGATTTATGAAGTATTGTTTGTTTTCTTGTAATGGAATTGAACTTTATTAATGTATTTGCTTACCTGTAAATTAAAAGGAAAATATGTTGCATGTATGTTAATGTAGTTGATGCTTACAAAGTTTATTTCCCCTATCACTTTTTCTATATATAGATATGCCATCAGGTGGTGGTGATCCTCCCCGACCCCCGATCAATAATAATAGTGACAGTCAGACAGGTGGAAAGAAAAAACGATATGTTGTTAGACTATTACCACCTAGAGATAGTCTGCCATCGTCTACCTCATCCCTGTCTAGTGTATCTATGCCAATAAGATCTTTAGATGTTTTACCTACACCATGTCCACCTTCGACTGAAGGTATACCATCTCCTACTCCAATTAATGCAACTGGACCGTCCACAGTGCCTACATCCACACCATCTCCTTCCTCGGGTGTAACGAACATACCTTTTGATGAAGATAGAACAAATTTAGTGATGGAAGACCCCCCTCACAATGATAGTCCTACGATTACACTGATCAATGGAGCGTAAGTATTAACAATATAAATAAATCCCATTATATATCATATGACCTTTTATGTTTTGACAGTTGTAGTGACAAATTATTTGTTTTGTTAAGTTTTCATCCATCTAAGGTTGCGGCAAAGGCTATCACATTGTCCATTAGACAACAAATTTGATAACCCATGGCCAACATGGGGTGCAATTCCAAAAGACCATCAAGAAATTTTTTTCTAGCATTTTAAGGTAATGTATTCACCACTTGTACTAATTTGAATGTCATACATGATAGCTCATTGATTTATAATTGTGCTCTATATTTAAAATCTTTCGTGGTTAATCAATTCCAACTAATGGTAATTTGTTCGTATTATTTTCCTTTAATTTATACTATTATTGGTGTTGATGTATTTCTATTAAATATCATACTTTTGTGTTACTTTAGAGGAAATTTGTTTGGAGACCAGAGGAAGAGAATGAAACTAAAAAAGTTTTTCACTCAAAAGCCTCTCATAGGCTTTCTGAGATGTTTAGCGATGCCCGAAATGAAAATAAAAGGCCATATTGGATTGGAGATCGTGTCTGGAATGATCTATTATCACATTGGGATGCACCTGAGTATCGTTCTAAGTGTGAAAAGGCAAAAAAAAATCGAGCATCTGAAAAGGATGGATGTATGCACACAGGTGGTTCTATTAGCTTGCAGGATCATGCGATTCGCTTGTTAAGATGATTTTACAACTTATAATATGGAATTTTTGGTACTTTACTGATTCTCTGGTTATGTTATATTTATCTTGTCATGTTTGTAATTAGTCTCAGGAACTTGGTCGATCTGCATACATTGATGAGATTTTCCAACAAACACATTTACAGAAGGATACTGGTGAATTTGTCGATGATAAATCTAGGCAGACACATGTGAGATGATAATTTGTCATGGTATTTTATTTAAACATTGTTTTATTAAATTGATCAAATAATAATTGTTTATGACAGACAGGAAAATTTTGAGGCTAGATTATCTCAAGCTAGGTCTGATGCTCAATCTAGTGTTGGTGATTCTGAAATGACTCCTTTAGACCCTGCTGAAGAACATAGACTTAGGACACGGTGTTGGATTGCAACAACTGAACCTATGCATAAGGGACGTCTTTACGGTACTGGGGATCTTGCTCATTCTTATAAATGTGGAGATGACACATTCATGCAAAACTTGCACGGATCTTCTAGTCAAGCCTATCAGTCAGCGGAAATTAATCAAATAAAGGAGGAGCTTCGTCAATCAAAGGAGGCGTTGCATATTTCAACGGAACAAATGCTGATATTTCAATCAGTTGTACTTCAGTTTCTACCTCCAGAAGCTCGCAACATTATGCAGCAGCAACAACAACAACTGCCTGATCAACAACAACACCAAGGCAATGATACATCACATGACAAGCAGCAACAAAACAATGATCAACCAGCAGATGACCAGCAACAACTTCATGACCAGCAACGACACTCTGACAATGACTATTTTGATTATTGACTTAGAAACACAAAATGACAGCCTGAGATGTTGAACATTATGCTTTTATTTTAATTTTATTCTGAACTTAAGTTACTTTGTTAAAACATTTCTTTTGGATGTATGAATTGGAGTCTTTCATATCACAATATGTGTTTATTTATAATGATGTTATATAATAACAATAAAAAAATCTTCCTAAAACAAAATAAATTATTATATATGAACATAAATTACCGACGGAAATTATGGACCGAAATTTTCGTCGGTAATTTCCGTCGGTAATTTCCGAAGGACACAAAAATCCGTCGGTTAAATTTCCAACGACCATTTTATCGACGGATTTTTGTCCGTCGGAAATTCGCGATTACTGACGGATTTTTTGCATTTTCGACGGATTTTGGCCATTGGAAATACCGAATTTTTTTGTAGTGATTACATGTGTCAGGCCACATGTCCTAGGTCACTGGACGCCCCTGCAGATTAGGTGGAAGCTGAGGTTTTTCAAGACCAATTTTCTATGGGACAAGGCAAAATCTTGACACATTTTTGCAGGTTTTACACTGTGTTGTGGTTTGTCTTTTTCAACAATCTGATGCCAAGTCACAATAGCAGTGGACATATTTTGGTAACCGTTGTGTAATTGAGTTACATTAATATTTTTTTTATCAATGCCATATCAAGAGATTTAGGTTTACAATAATTCGCGAAAACTGTTCAATCAATTGAGTTACATCAATATGGTTACCCTTGCATGAGATTGCAGAATATGTCATTTTTAAAGATATTGGATTTTGATATCAGACTTTTTTTTAGTCAAGTTCTTGAATGAGGAGGAGTAATCAACCTACTCTTTTTAACATATTATCTAGTGTTATACCCAAAAAAAAAACTCTAGTATTGCTTAAAAATTGTTAAAAACCACAAAACTATGAATAAAAATAAATATAATGAGATTCATCTGAAGATGTTAAAAAATATTATGTTAATTATCACTTCTCTTGATTCATTTGAAATGAATTTTAATATTATTACATATTTATAATGAACATTCAATAATATGAGGATGAACTTGCAGTTTGCAGTAAGACTAAAAGCCTATGAGGAACAGTTTGCCAGAATAGTAAAAATGCAACAATAAATAATACAACAATTTTATTTTATTTTATATTTTTAATTGTTTCAAGGTACAATTTCATCATATATTTATAATTTAATAAGTTGACATAAAACTATATGTTATAACTAATTTTTAATTTTTTAATTTTGTTAGTTCTGACTAACATAATATTTGTGTAAAACAACAATTTAAAACACCACTTATGTTGAATGAAATAAAAAAGCCTTAGACTACACTCTAGTGCTTGGTTTATAGTTTATATTACCAAATGTCGAGGGAAAGAAAAAAAGAAAAACATTGAGAAGGTAAAAGTGAAAAGGAGGGGGGGGGGGGGGGGGGGG
>PYAF01002927.1:132874-181091 GCA_007407185.1 Glycine tomentella | reverse complement strand
CTCGCGTGGCACTTTGAGAAAAAGTATGCTTGGTGTGGCATTCGGGCCATTCTTTTTCAAAAACGTGGCAGATATGTCACTGTTTCCACATAATCCTTCTATTGATACTTCAACGAATATTATCCTAACAAAAAGTTACAAGAAATCCATTCCTGCAACATTTTGCAATAAATAGTTTGAGAAAACATGAACAGGACTGAAGTAGCTAAAAATTGGCTTGGCTGCTACCAAACACTGTCTAACCATAATGGGCAAATCATGAATTAATTGTCTTGAGCTTTTCTTAGCATCACAGATAATAAAATAAGTTGTTTGAACCAATTGATCACACCTATTTGTTTCAACCATATCCCACCATGAATATTAACGAAACCAGCAAACTAGGTAGTACTATAAAGTTCACCATATTATGAAGGTCTTACACAAAGTTATAAATGATTTTTCTGACTAAACATGGATACAATCCACATATAATCTTTATTCATAATACTTAAGAAACAAATAATACAGCTTAAGAAAGTATTAGCAGTATCAAACTCAAGAGGACAACATGGTCATACAGGTTTTGGTTCCATGTCACAGACCAACTAGTCCAAAAGCTTAAATTGTTAGATAAAGACATGAAAATTATATGATCGTATCTTACAAGAAATCTAAAACTACAGTGAAAAAAGAAAACCCGGATACTAATTCACCTGGAACAGTTTTCAACGTATAGTTTGAGGCCTAGAGCAAACAAAAGCTGGACTCAAATAGCTAAAAATCGTATGCTATCAAACAAACAGTGCATGTCCCTTACCTCTTCTATGAAGCAACGAACTTGATCTTGCCATAAATCAACCGAGTAAACAAGATTAGTCGCCCACGGTTCAGTTTCATCTCCAAAACCCCATGAAGAAATACTTTCATTTGATGCACCCTCTTCCATAGACAGAGGGGCAGGATCTTCGAAAGGCAAAGACATCCCTTGGCCTAGAAAATCCAGAGCCCACACCAAGAATCCTAAGTTGCTTCTCATAATGGAAAGACCCAACACCAAAACCTGGCAGGAAGAGAACACAAGGAGAATCCACGTTTTCGCACCCGGCCTTCTCGTAGTGCACGTTGAGTTTAGGCTTCCATCCGCAAAAGCAACTACTTATTGGAGCACCAGATTCACTATTTGAATCATCAGGCAGACCTGGAATCAGAACCTTGGTTGCAGGCTCCTCTATCACATAAATATCCCTTGCTTCCTCTTCACCAATCACATAATCATCATAACTTCCACTACAAACCTTGACATTGAGTCTTTTAGACTTCTTAGCTGCACCCGACCCATATCATAAAATCTCACAGGCCAACATGCATAAATTGTATTTGTGTAATGAACTCCAAGTTTTCCTATAGAGGAAACTCTTGATTGACGTGAATTCAAACTCTTTTCAACTAATTTCCACTTTGATTTCACAACCTGACAGCATGGTGCTGACCCATACGAAAGAGTTTCCATACCCAGAAACTGTTCTGCACTAATAAAAAAAAATTGATTCACCGCAAATTGTACTCGATTTTCTCTATGTAGACAAGGACAGCCAATTTTAACAACAACCAAAAATCGAAGTTCTGAAGTCTGAACTACAAATTGTTTTCTTTTTTTTCCTTCTAGCAAACAAAGCACATTAACTGTTTTTACGAGAAATTTGTAAAAAGATTTTGTAGCCACTAGCCAGAAGTGAACAGAAAAATTAGCAATTTTGAATTTGGAATGCATCAGGCAAGGGCTTTTCATAGATAATAAAAAATTCATATTCAAAAAAATCAGTTCTTCGAGGTTCCAAAAACAATCAGTATCGTTAAACCTTGATTTGTTTATGCACACTCTACCTTTAATTTAATGAATGAAGGGACATGAAAATCTGCTACTTTCCTAGTATGAACTTGAGGTTTTTCAGAGTTTAGAACAAGAGGTAAAGACCGAGATATGTTTCTAGATCCCCGAGATCCGGTAGATATGTTGAGTTGCATGAAAGATTATACTTTCCTTTTTAAACCAAGAAAAACTAGGGGATATTCGGATATAGATACGCGCCTCACTCTATTAAGCTTAGGATGGATAATAGATTTTTTTTAAAAAAATTCGTATAACTATAGAGTTTTTAAGTTTGGCCTGTTTGTTAAGTCTGTAAATTAGTTTATTATTAATTTATTATATTAAAATTTTGAATCTTTAATTTAAATTATTATTGTTATTTATTTATGTTTAAAATGTTGGTATATTTTATTGTGAGAGATTTTATCTATAAAAATAATGACAAAATTTTTCTATTATTTTATAATTTTTTCACTTTTCAAAAAATATTTTTTAAATTAGTATTTTTGTCTGCATATTGAGAAACAGTGACCGTTGTGCCACTTTTTAAAAAGAAAAAACATACCCCAAATGTCACGTTCACAGTGATATTTCCCTAAGTGCCACGTGTCGTAATTCGCTGGCCTTGGCTACGAAATTGGGAAGCTGAGTTGGCATCACCCTGTTCGCCGGGCAAAGAGGGCAGGACACGTGGCAGTGCCTACGTATTTCGTTGGGCCTACGAATTACGTATCAACGGGCAGAATGGGACACGTGTCAACCATGGAGTAATTGGCTTGGGACTCTAGCGAATTCAACCACGTAGCCCACTATAAAAACCCCCTCCCTATCACTTTCACTCCCTCCCTCTCACTTTCACTCCCTCCCTTAGCTCACTCCACTCCCTCAGCTCACTCCTCTCCCTCAGCTTCCTGGTTAGTATTTTTTTATACTATTTTTCTATTTTTATTTTTTGTAATTTAGTATTTAATATTTTATTTTTAGAATATATTTATTATTTATGTAGTTTTAGTTTTTAAATAATATTTAGGTTAGATATTTAAAACATTAGGTTAGAGGATATTTAATGTTAGTTTATAATTATTAAGTTATAGGATATAAGTTAGACATATAGGAATATTAGACTAGTTGTTTCTTATGTGGAAATACATAATTTAATGTATTTAAATAAAAATATAATATGTAGTAATACTATTAAAATTAATTATATATTATAGTTGATAAATATAATTTGAAACATACCAATTTATTTAAACATATTTTAATATTTATATTTAACTAGATTAGTTAACCTGTGTGTTTTAGTAATACTAATTTTATAATTTATAAATTAGGTATATGTTATAATTTTTTAATGTATTAATATAGTAACATTTAATTCATAAATATATACACACATATACAAAATAGTTAATAAATTAATGTATAATAAAATATAAAATATATATATATAATATAGGATAGGCATATTTAATTAAAAATGATAATGTTATTACATTAGGATATTAATTTGTTTTTTAATTAGCGTATAGAATATTTTATTTTGGTAAGGCATTTGTTGTTTAAGATTGTTTATTAATTTTGCATGAAAAAATTTCGATATAGAGTAATGCATCACGATGAAGATGTTCGACCAGCCCCATCGCCTGAGTCTGCGTTGAGTGTAATTGACCCCGATCCATCCATACGGACTCTCCTTATGCTACATGAGAAACATATATCGACGTATCCCAGGGTGATATGACCATGCGGGATCGAGTACTTAATGTTATGCATGCTGTGACACATGATCATCTAGCTATACCTGAGGAGATCCACCCGTGGCTTAGATAGGCTGGTTTTTATCACGTTGCGTGTCTGCGCAATCACGAAGTAAGCATATTCAGTCTTGTGTTAGCTTCCAAATTTTTGTTTTCATTGTATTGTAATGTATACGTTCATGTTGTGTAATTCTTTTTTTTAGATCGACCACTACCTTGTCTCAATGCTAGTCGAGCGATGGCGCCCAGAGGCACGTACGTTCCATATGACGATGGGTGAGGTGACAATCACCCTAGAGGATGAACATCATCTATTGGGGCTGCCGACCGATGGTGATGTTGCTTATGGCCGTCACGAATGACATAACTTTCTGGCTATTATTAGTGACCTGTTAGGGGTTGAGCCGACTGCTGGTTGGGATTTGCACGGCAATTTGTTGGGCCTGCACTATTTATGAGAGCAATTTGATGTTTATGCGGTCCACGCTGGGACGAAAGTAGGACGTCGAAGATACACTCGTGCATTGATATTGCGCATCTTAGGCGGTATGTTGTTTGTTGATGTTGGATATAGGGGAAGTTGTAAGAAGAATCAAAAGCAAGAATGAAGAAGAAGCTTGATGATTGGTTTAAAGTTATTTTTGCTTTATCTTGCCCAATCAAGTATGAAGACATGTGCAATGTGTTTAAGTTTGATTCAAGTACATTGCTTTGTAATCCTTGCATTGCCATTTGCATGTCTCATTGAATTTGCATAAGTAGGTGCTATTAAAACTTATAAGTTACTAAATGATTTCAAAGGAAAATAGATTCTCATGGAAAAGTCATGAAGAACACTTTAATCGATTACATGATTGAGTTAATCGATTACATAGTGTATTTTGGAAAATCATGCACTTCTGCTTTAATTGATTACCATTTCTCGTAATTGATTACATAGGCTTTTTAGAAAACTCTGCTTTTCTACTTTAATCGATTACATTGCGGAATAATTAATTAATCTGTTCGTAATCTTTTTCCAGATTGTTGAGGAACAATTTAATCGATTATGTAGTTACTTTAATCGATTACATATGGCAAATAATCGATTACACTAGCGGATTTATCAATTATTGTCAGTTAATTGTATTTTTTAAAAGCCTTTGTAAGTCAGTTCTTTAAATATAGAACTTGTGCGAATTATTCAACACATTTGAGTGACTTACCAAAGAAAAAACAAGCTTTCTAAAGTGTCCAAGAAATTGATTTCATAGTGATTAATACATCTTGTAAAGATCAAGATTCTGAATTTTAGAAAGGATGTGCTAAAGAAAAGAAGATTTCAAGATATTGATTCTAAGCAAAGGGATCAAAAAGCTTGAAGCATATAACTTTTGATATTTTACATGTCAAATCAATTGATGGCATATGTAATTTTTGTTAAAGCTTAGTTCAATTGATAAAGCCTCATAATCCCCATTAGCTTTAATGATTCATCCATTCATACATTCATTTGATTAGTTATAATCATGTGGTAATAAGAAACTTGATAGAAATTTATTAAGGCAACTAGGATTTTATAAAAATAGTTTCTCATTGCTTTAATCGATTACATAGGTGATATAATCGATTAATTGCATGTGTGTGCTTTCTGGATATTGCCTTATGAACATTTTAATCGATTACCACTGGTTTGTAATCGATTAAATAAGCTTAACACAAAATTAGAAAGTCTCTGTGATAATCGATTATCTTGAGAAATAATCGATTATATAAGCTTCTGCATAAATTTACACAACATGTTCATTTGGTTTAATCGATTACCAGATGGTTGTAATCGATTAAATATGCATTGATCAGTTTTAGACATGGTCTGTGATAATCGATTAAATGGGAACTTAATCGATTACTTGTGTGTATTAGAAAACTGAGTTCATCTGGAATAATCGATTACAAGATGACTTAATCGATTATTTTATTTCTCAAACTTGAGGTTTGGGATGCCAATTACTAAGTCCTTTTTTACTAGATGATTGAGATTATGCATATTTATATGTCTAGCCTTACGATGCCAAAGCCAAGAATCATCAATTTTAGTTACCAAACCACTAAGTTCATGAAATGATGCATGCTCAACATTAAGCATGTAGAAGTTACCTAATCTTTTACCTATGTGAACAACCTCACCTGTTAGATATAGGGGGAGCATGAAGGTGGATCAAGATACATGCTGAAGATGAATGAGTGTTTTAGCTTTGTATATGTCATTCGATTGAAGACATTTGTAATTGCTTGATGTAATTGCTTAATGTAGGAGATAATCATCCTATGATCCTTTGCATTGCATAAACATTCATTTACTTGCATTCATGATTTTACAAAAGCACATGGTTTGTGAAAAGATTTAAGATTTCATGATTGCATCAAAGTAAAGTGCTCATGGTTTTAAGTTTTTGGAAAAACTATTTTTCACTGTATTAATCGATTACCTCATATTGGTAATCTATTACCTAAGCTTTGAAGTACAAAATAATTGATTATCAGCATTAAGTAATCGATTACTCAGTATAAACACAGAACATGACTTGAATGTGTTAATCTATTACCATTTATCAGTAATCGATTACTTAGTTCATTTATTGAACAATAAATCCTTGTAGTAATCGATTACAGGTCGAAATAATTGATTACTTTGTTCATATAACCTTTCCAGAAAACTGAAGAACATTTTAATCGATTAAATTTGTTTTCAATCGATTACAAATGAAGTTTTAATTGACTACTTAGGCGATAAAATTGATTACATTCAGTTACATCAATTTGTTATAAATAGCTGGTGGATTTTCTGAAATTTACAGATCAGAGCTTTACGAAATTTGCAAAGTTTTCATGAGCATTCTGAGATTGAGAAAGGTTACTCTGAGTTCTAAAGTGCTTGACCCACAAAATCAAATCTTCATGGTGTGTTCAAATATTTCTTGGGCAAGACAACAAAGAAGCTTTTTGGAGAAGAAGTTCTGAAAATGTTTTTCATTTCTCTGTCTTGATCACTAGGAGTCTAATAGGGTTTTAGATTTTTGTTCTTTATCTAGGTTTGATAAAGGGTGATTATTGTAAAGCTTGTAAGAACTGAATTTTGTGAATAGTGAAACTCTAATATAGTTTTGATTAGAAGAACTGGGTGTAGCTTCTCTTGTTGAGAGGTGAACCAATATAAGTTCTTGTGTTGATCTCTATCTTTTAATCTCTTCTTGTTATCTTGATTTGTGATTCTTGGAGAATTCTTTATTATTCAACAAGTTAAGTTTTTATAATTGTTTTCTTGGGCTAAGTGGTTTGATTGATTGTAGCATTCTTGTGTTAAGTGTGATAAAGATCCTTTAATTCTGATATACTAAAGATTTTAAAAAGGCCAAGTTTAAACCAATTCACCCCCTATTGATTATTATGTGTATTCACATTGTTTTCAATTGGTATCAAGAGCAAGTTATTGAGTGTTATTCAAGATCACTATCATTCTTTAAAAGAAAATGCATACCACACAAATTACCTTCAAGGAGGATGCCTCCCTCAATCGTCCTCCAATGTTTGAAGGAGAGCATTTCAGTTTTTGGAAAAATAGAATGCAAATTTTTATTTAATCAAATGACCCAAGTACTTGTAATGCAATAGAAAAAGGTCTTTTGGTTCCTATGAAAACGGTTGGTAATAATATGATTCCCAAAGAATGGGATGAGATGACACATGTTGAAAAGAGAGTTGTTAAATATGATTTTAAAGCTAAGAAAACTGAATAACATTTTAATCGATTAAATTTGTTTTCAATCGATTATAAATGAAGTTTTAATTGATTACTTAGGATTTAATCGATTACATTTAGTTACATCAGTTTGTTATAAATAGCTGGTGAGTTTTCTGAAATAAACAAGAACATAGCTCTACAAAATTTTCAAAGTTTTCATAAGCCTTTTTGAGATTAAGAAAGTTTACTCTGAGTTCTAAAGTGTTTTACCCACAAATTCAAATCTTCATTGTGTGTTAAAAGATTTCTTGGGAAAGACAACAAAGAAGCTTTTTGGAGAAGAAGTTCTGAAATTCTTTTTCATTTCAATTCTGTTTGGTAACTCATATTCATTCATTTTCAGTGAATCATCAGGTTGTCTCTCTCCATTAGCTTTGCTTGTAAATTCATTTTTTGTATTTTTGGTTGTTTGTAACTTTTACAAAGGGTTCTTGAAGCTTTTTTTAGAGTGGATTTCTCTAGAGGGAAGAATAGAGAAGGGTTCTCTAGTTCTTGATCACTAGGAGTCTAATAGGGTTTTAGATTTTAGTTCTTTATCTAGTGTTGATAAAGGGTGATTGTTGTAAAATTTGTAAAGAACAGATTTTTATTTAGTGGAACTCTAACCAAGGTTTGGTTGGAAGAAATTGGATGTAGCTTCTCTTGTTGAGAGGTGAACCAATATAAGTTCTTGTGTTGATCTCTATCTTTTAATCTCTTTTAGCTATCTTAATTTGTGATTCTTGGTGAATTCTTATTACTCAACAAGTGAAGTTTTTGTAATTGTTCTTGAGCTGAGTGGTTTGATTGATTGTAACATTCTTGGTTTAATTGTGATAAAGATCCTTTAACTCTGATTTTCTAAAGATTTTAAAAAGGCCAAGTTTAAACCAATTCACCCCCCTCTTTGTTATTGTGTGTATTCACATTGTCTTCATTATTTACCTAATATCGATCCCTTGCATATGAAGTAAATAACCCAACATTATAATCATATTCTAGTGCTATTTGTAATCAAAATGTTATGCTCTATTCCTAGTAACGTAATGTAGAAAGTAAAATCATTCAGTTCAAATTCTAAGAGCATTTTCCAGTCAAACTTAGAATCCAATTTCGTGAAACTAGTGATCAAGTAGAAACAAGCATTACGAACAAAATGAAATCACCAATAATGAGTAGAAAATATTCATACATATATCAAATATCAAAAGAGATATATAAGGGTACAAACATTACATCCAATCTTTTGGAGAAACTAGCCGATCATTGTGTAGAGCACAAGATCAACAGAAGACATGACGAATGAGGTGATCCCCAACCCTTTCTGGCAGAGTTTCCTCTCCTTTTCTCTTTTCTCTCACCTCTCTCTACGTTTTTCTGGCTATTTCTCACTTCTGGTCCATTCCTATGGCTTCTTTGCATGGCTATTTATAGCAATTGGTGAAGGAGGTCAGATCAACTCGCCCAGTCGAGCTGTAGCTCGCCAAGGCTAGTTGTTGTTTACTCCTGAAGAAAGGTAGCTCACCCAGGCGAGTTGTTGCTTAATCCTGAAGAAATTTCATTAGCCCAAGCGAGCTAATTGCTAGCCTGGGCGAATTTTTCTTCTGGAAATTACTTAAATTGACCTTTTTGCCCTTTCATCTTGTCTTGTTTGTTTGGATGCCACAGATACCTATTGAAACATCAAAATTAAATGGATGAATCTTCCAAATTTAACCAACAACATTTATAAATGTATAAAATATAAAACAACTAGAATTAGGGGAAGTTTATAAGAAAAACTATTGAAATTAAAAGATAAGTGCTAACATTATAATCCCAAAAATAACTAAGATATGGAACTTATCGATAAACCAAAAGCAACAAAAACATAAGGAAAAGCATGCATGTGTACGTGAGATTTTTAAGTAAAATCAATAGCAATAGAAATGTAGTCGTGTGTGTGTGTGTGTGCGTACATGGAAGTGGTGTGCAAGAGACAAAAGGGGTAGCCAATGCATTATTTGAATAAAACAAACAAAATCAAGCTACTTAGGAAGCTTTCCACATGCACTTTGGTCATTAATGAAAGAATATTTGTAATGATGATTGGATAAGTATGAATTTAATGAATGAAGACAAAAAAAATAGTAATTATCTTCATGACATGATTACTTAGTTAGATTAGAACTAAACTAAAACCTAACTAGACTTTCATTCTAACTAATTTTTCTTCTATAAATACTTCCTAAAAGTTAAAAATTATGCACCTTATTACTCACTCTCTCAACACTCACGTCCAACTCTTCCTTTTCTCTCTTCACTTTGTTTTTCATTCTTCTCACTTCTTTATTGTCTCCAAAACGTAGCCTCCACCTCTATTCCTTCTCTTCTTCATTCCAAACCATTAACACAAGATAAAAACTTTCATTCCTTCAAGACCTTGAGTTGCAGCCAAGTACTTGGAGGAGTTGGAAGAAAACTTGCTTAAGGTAGGTGTAGAAGTGTAAGTAGTAGATATGAGTTGTGACCATTTTTAAAATTCTATATCTCCCTCTGTACTTAACCAAATGAAGTGTTTGACCACTCATTTTAAAACTTAGGATGTCCTCTATGTTGTTCTAAAATATGGGACCAAATTGAGCAATGAATCATGCCCATAATTTATTTGAACACAAGCTATCCGAAATTGTCCACACCCAAACAGCTGCTGCCACTCGTTTTTAAAAATTTATATCTCTCTCGTTTCTTACTAAAATTGGGCTTATGATATATGGAATTAATGATCTAGATGTGAACTCTAACATATAAAAAATTTATCCAAATCTAGATTGTTTACTACTTGCAGTAGCGAAGACAATAAGAGATGTTAATGTCCCATTTTGAGCTTGCTGACAGATTTGGAGTTTTGTTTTTAAAGAACTATATCTATAGTTTTAGAACTTCAATTGAGGCATGTGATGCCTTGTTAGAAAGCTTAGGAAGTATAGTTTAACATACTAAAAGATGGGAATTTAATAACTTGTAGATGAGCACAGATTATAGGAAGAACTAAATCATATGTAGTGAGAAATCTTGAGGTCATTTTTTTGTGACTTTCGTTGAGCCCCGGTCACATTGGTGTGATTGAAATTTTAAAATGATGTCCTTTTTATGTGGAATTCCAAAACACCATTTTAGCCATTTTAAATTTGAGTAGGTATTTGATCTCAAATGTTAATATTAACCTTGTCTTTGAAATCTGTACTAAATTATCTTCGATTTGGTATATAGAGCTCTGCGTTTGGGCCAAAGTACGTGAACTTGAGAGATCTCAAAACGACGCTACAAAGAGCTAACAAAGAGATATAGATAGGTTAGGGGAGTTTTGTGTTTGGTTACAACTTTTGATACCATAGTTGGGGGTCAGGGAACCCAATTATGGAGATGTATGTCTGTCCCTATTGTGTGTTGGTTTTCAAGAAAATTTGTGTTTTAAACTAATGGGATGCGATATATTTGATATTGATGAATGAGATTATGTTGATGATTATACTAATATGAGATTATATTGATTTTTATGATGATGATGTTGAAATGAAATGATGTTGATGTTGTTGATGATATTGAAATGAAATGATGATTGATGTTATTGAGATTGAGATGATATTGATATTGATGATGACATAGATGAGAGATGATGTTGATATTGATGATTTCATCTTGATGGATGTATGTTGTGTATGTACATGGGGGGTGTAGTGACCTGTTGGATATCCCTGGGAGGGAAGATGATGAGTTTAAGAATTTTAAGCATCCCTGGAGAGGAAAAGGGATTGCTTAGAATTTTTAACTATCCACAGTTAGTGTATGGATGGGCCCATGTTTCGTACTTCATAATTACTTGGAAATAGAATGAAGGCAGTGCGTACCTATGGTTTTTCTAAGGATAAAAATGCGGGTACTAAGGGGCATGTCACTCGGTTTGGAACTCCCTTGTGACTCAAGCTGATCACCATGGGGGGAGTGGCCAATGCACGATAGGGTGACCCGACAAATTACTAAATCATTTTCCTAAGAGAGAGTGTCATGCGGGAACACTTGGGCTATTTCCTGAGGAATGGTACCACATTGCATTTTGAGAGTTGAGTCAGGTGCATGCATCATTCTAAGCATAATTGATTTGAATTATGGAAAAAGTTGATGACTAGTTTGTTGAGTGTGTGTTTAACTAATTGATTACTGAGAATAATTGTGGTTATCATTATTGTTTTCTTGCTAATCATTGTTATCTGGTGCTTGTTGATCTTGTATAATAAACTCACCCTTGCAATTTTGTACTGTGTGGTTGGTACCTACCTTGATGATCGCGAACCTTCATTTGTGGGAGCAGATGAGCAGCAGTAGGTGATATTGGAGAGAGATTCTTTTGTTGGAGCCGCCAAGCCGACGTGATAATGTTGGAATTTTTTTTGGGAGAGAGTTGTGTTTTGCTATCAACTCTTTCTTAGTTGGTTCCTTGTTTCTCTTTTATCGAACATGTAATCTCAAGCTTATATATATATATATATAGATGTAAAAACTGAATTATGTTCTGACATATGAATGATATGTATTTGTTTAATATATATATATGTATTTATTTACGTATGTGTGCGTTTTTTATGAATGTATTATTGCGAGAAATTTACTCTCATTTTCACAATCAAATTAATAGAGTTTTCATTTAAAATTTGAAAATTATAAGTTTAGAGTAATGATATCGTAGCGACGAGGCGGGTCGTTACAATACCAACTTATTATACGCAAGCGTCTCTTCTACCATCATCATTGTTAGACGAAATACAAAGGATATTAAATTCATTTCGGTGGGGATCACAAAATGGAAATGGCAAACAATTCTGTTAGATGAGGTGGGAATGCTTGACCCTAAAAAGTGAAGAATGTAGCATGAATTTCAGGGACTTACATGATTTCAACTTAGCTCTCATTACAAGCAAGGTTGGAGATTGCTCCGTTTCCATAATTATTTAGTCTCTCGTACACTAAAAGCAAGTTATTTTGCTAATGAAGACTATTTGAATGCTCAATTAGGCCATAATCCCAATTTTTCTTGGATAAGTTTACAGAGTGTTCAAGCCCTTATCCATGAAGGGTGTATATGGAACATCGGATTTGGAGCTAATGTCAAAGTCTGGGAGGATTTGTGGCTTCAAGGAGCAAACTAGAAAACTATCCAATCATCACCACCAAGTGGATATTAAAATATGGTGGTTAAAGACCTTATAAATAATGATAAGGGTGACTCTAACCTAGAGCTCCTTAAAACATTCTCCACCATGAGGATGTCGAGGAAGTTCTTCATGTACCGGTTGTGACTAATGGGGATGAAGACGTGCTAGTGTGGTCGTGGAGTAAGGATGGAGATTACTCTATCAAATTTGCATATCATGGAGACATCAATCCTTGATTATCAGCACCTTAGGGTTGAAGGGGATTGGACTCGCATTTGGAACTTGAAAATTCCTCCCAAAAGCAAGCATTTTTTGTGGAAGGCTTGCCGCAATTGTCTTCCCACTCGTCTTCGACCTCAACAAAAAGGTAATGTGTGCCCAGCTACTTGCATCACTTGTGAAACCAATTTTAAAAATTGTTGGCACTTGTTTATTGCATGTGAGAGAGCAGAGCAATGATAGAGCAAAGCTGACTTATCAAATGCCATTGTTTCTATAGAAAATCGAGTTGAAGGTTTTAAAGAATTCATATTTCTACTATTATTTTCCTTTCACTCAAACAATTGTTGTGCATGTGTGCATGATTCTTTGGATTCTCTAGCATGATCAAAACTAGCATAATTGAAATAATACCATCAATCCTATTGACCACATTGTTTTCAAGGTGGATGAGTTGTTTTTTGCATAGAGTAGTGCCTTGGTTCTAAACATTCCTTCCAATGCAACTGCTTTATCTTCTCAATTGCTACCTCAATGGACACCTCTTACCCCTGGCTCATTCAAATGTAACATTGATCCTGCTTTTTTTGTAGATCAACACTCCTTGGGATTGGGATTTTGTCATCGTGATGCTGAAGGGTCTTTTATATGAGCTCTTACAGCAGCTAAGAATTTCTTCCCCTTGTTGGTGAAGGCGAAGTTATTGTTGTAATGGAAACTATCAAGTGGCTCCTCGCTTTAGATTTGGTGAATGTCAACGTCACAATAATGATTGATTGCCTGCAAGTTGCTACTAGCATAAATGAAGGGTCAAAGGATGTGTCTGAATTCGGTAGTATCATTCATATCTGCAGGAGCTTATTGCTTGATTGCCCTAATTTCAAAGTTATTTGTGCCAATCGACGTGCAAACTCTATGACTCATGGATTAGTTAGACCTTAATAAACTTTGCTAATCCTCATGTTTTTTATTTTGTTCCATATTGTTGAACAATTTTCTTTGGATCAAATAATATGAGTCGTTACCTTTCTAAAAAAATAAATAAATGGCAATTAAGATATAATAATTACAAAATAAATTATGAAATAATTGAATATCGTCTCCATTTATTTTTCTACACGTGCTAATCCTGAAATTTCCTCCTCCATTTATTTTTCTACACGTGCAAAAAAATTCATTGTTAAAGACTAGATAGTGAAAATTTTGCACTGTGTAATTTAATTATATGATTGTGTGATTTAATTTATTCTATGTATGATATTTATTGTATAACTTTAGAGTTAGTTTTATTTATTTTTAGTGTAAATAATTTTAGTTGGTAGAAATTTGAAAATTCCCTGAATAAAATTTCGTCTATAGCGAAATTGCACCACGCACTGAGCGATAGTGTAATTTAACTCAGTGTGAAAGTGTTCTTTGTGTGGGAATCACTCTAGGTACACGTATTCCTAGGGAGATTAGCACAATAACCTAGGTGATTAAGATAAGATTTACTAGTTTTGGTAAAAAAAAAAAGCAAAAAATATCCATTTTTGGCAAATCCTACCGTAAAATATAGGAACACTTCACACTTAACCAAGAGGGGGGTGAATTGGTTAGGCTTGGTAAATTAAAAATTTCTTAGACAAAATTAGAGTTTCCCTTAGGATCTTTATCACTTTTGAAACCAAGAAACCTTATTCAATCAAATGCTCAGCCCAAGGTATCCAATAGCTCAAAATTTAATTGATAAACAAAGCCATACAATCAAGATAGACAGAATATGATCAAGATAAAGATAAGAATCAATACACAAAAGATTTATACTGGTTCACTTCAAACACTATGAAGGTACATCCAGTTTTCTTCCACTCAACACTAGAATGGAGTTCCACTATTGCAATTTTCTGTTCTTGCAAGTAATTACAAAGTCTCCCTTTATCAACTCTAGATAAAGTACAGAAATCTAAAACACTATTTGATGACTACCAAGACATGAATGTTTGGCTCGGATTGTTTCCGGATTGTAATCTTCAAGACTCCATGAATTAGGGTTTGAAATTCAAATAGAAAATGGAGAAGATTAAGTAATGATTTAGAATGACGCCACGATCCCCAATCGAAACGATAAGTCGGAGGAGGATTCGCTACAAAGGAAAGCTCCCTTGATAAGAATCAATTTGGTCTCAATCAAGAACCAACAAGAGGCTAAGTTCTCAATTTAAGCAAAAACTCAATTTCATTAATCAAAAGTTAACTAAAAATAGCAAAGTCGGAGTATTTATAGGGCTAGACCTCTAATAAACCCCTAAAAACGTAGGTTTAAGCCTATTTACGGAAATATCAAAGCCCATTACATGAAAACAACAAAAGAAAGCTGCAGTACCATTTTAAATGAAAATAATCGATTAAAACGAAGCGAAATCGATTAAAACAGAGTGTTTTGCACTGTGTAATCGATTACAGAAACGTCGTAATTGATTACAACAGACAAATAATTGATTACAGCAATGAAATAATCGATTAAAACAGATAGACAGATAGAAAAACAGACAGACAGATAGCATTTGCATTTTAATTAATTACAGACACATTTAATCGATTAAAACAGACAGCAAATGTTTATTACAACATACAAGACTTTTTTTAATGTGTTTTCATTGAATTTGGTGTGCCTCTTCATGCTTGTCCACAAGATATAAGGCATTTTTGATTTGGTCTTGAAGGGCTTGAGTTCTAGCTCTTGTCATGGGTCCTTCAAAGCTCACCAAAGGAAGTGCTTCAAGCTCTCCTTCTAGACCTTTGGCTTGTAATGGACCTCCATCATCATGATCCTTAGATAGTCCTCTATCACTATTAGATTCTTAGAGACAAACCCACTGAGAACACTACTCAGCACAACCCCTAGAGAAACCATATCTCTAGTTTACAAGCAAGAATCCCAATTACAATAGACAAAAAATTACATCCAAAATCAAAATGAAAATTACAGAAAGATTAAGGAGAGAAACAACTTGATGATCCAATGATTAACAATGCAAATGATGGATTAACACAGACTGAATTAACAAATTAAATCAGCTTCCCTTAATCTTGAATGAAATCTTGCTCAAGATTGACTCACAATTTCATGAACAATGTAGAAATAGAGCAAGCATGTAAAAACACTTTGAAAACACCGAGAAAGGCTTTTAGAAATGTTTTGGCTCAATAGGTATCAATATACAATGTTACAAAATCAAGCAAAGTGATTTCCTATTTATAACAGAAAAACGTGACAGCTTTAATCGATTAATACGCGCCTAATAATCGATTATTATGCTTATGTAATCGATTAATCCAAGAATGTAATCGATTAAAATGTTCATAAGCTTTTCTGGAATTTCTACAATGGGACAAATAATCGATTATTCCGTCTTGTAATCGATTAAGACTGGAGGTTCATTTTTTTCAAAATACACTATGTAATCGATTACTAACCTTGGTAATCGATTAAACCAGGAAAACATATCAGTCATAGAAACAGAGTAATCGATTAAAGTAGGAGCCATAATAGCCTTTCTAATTACAGTGTGTAATCGATTACTAATCGAGGTAATCGATTATCTAGTACAAAACTTAGAGTTTAAACACAACATGTAATTGATTACCATCTATGGTAATCGATTAAAGCAAGGAGAGACTATTTTCAAATAAGCCTATGTAATCGATTAAAGTATATTGGTAATCGATTATCCCAACAGATCTTTAAATACATATATAAGCATGTAATCGATTACTACCCATAGGTAATCAAATAAAATGTTCAACAAGGCAGTTTTCTAAAAACTAAAGGTATAATAATCGATTAATCCGATATGTAATCGATTACAATGTTCATGAAAGCTTTTCCAAGGTAAGTGAAGAACAAAATAATTGATTATGAGCACATCAGTCATTTCCGGAGAACAATAAATGGGTTATATAACTTCATAGTGGATCGGCAAATTCTTGGGCAAGGCCTCTTGAATATTCTACTATATTACTTCATTTTTTTTATTGTGTATAATGTGATTTTAGTGTTGTTTTACGATGTTGTAATCGATTAAAATAGCAAGAAAACCATTTTTCCAAAAACCTTTGAAACAAGTTTGAAACTTAACCATTTTATGAAAGCCTTGTGATTTTTAATAAACCATTTTAAGTTATTTATGAGTTAGAATGAATGCAATGCTTTAGGATAATCATAATTGCTTTTCTCTTACATTTTATCATAATTAATCTCCAAGTTTTCCTTTGCATGTTTGAAAGCTCAAAACTTTAGACTTGAATCAATCTTGCTTATGCTTCAAGCAGCTCCCCATGAATTCAACACCTACCCCTTCCATTTTTGGTAGTTTTGCAAAAATCAAAACTACTCATTTGCGGTATGGCTTGGCATGTTCAAATTGGCTGCAAAGGGGATCATTCAAAGTGTCACAAAGCCTTGTCAAAGAGAGCCTACACCATAGCTTATTGAACTTTGTGAAGAAAAAATCTTTTGGAATCTTATCCCTTCATTTGTCCATGAAATTAAAGCTTGAAGGAGGGGAATTCAGTTCTTCTTCTTCTTCTTCTTCCCAACTGGTCCTTTGTGTTCTTGAGCTCTTGAATCACCAAGTTTAGGTAAATAAGCTTCATTCTTCATCCTAGACTTTATTCCTCTTCATTCTCTTGTTCTAATTTCTCTAATAACTTGGAACTGTCATTTGTTTCTCATGAAGGGAAACTTTGAAAACCGTAAATATTCTTCATTCTCCTTCAAGATTTTGTGAGTTCTTCAAGAGGTAAGGGGGGTCTCTCCAACTCTTGAACCATGTGCTTGTTGTTGAACTTCCTTGAACATGTTGCTTTGAAATTTTCAAGCTTGTTGTCATGTCCTGAATCTGTGTACCGAGCTATTTTCCTTGAGTTTTTATGTCAATTTTTTTTTCGCATGTTAAAACATAGAGTTAGCCTTAAATTTCACCCAAATTGGAGTTTCTTAGCAAAAGTTACCAATAAAATAAGTTTAAGGACGTTGAGTAAAATGAAAAATTTGCCACGAATTTGGGCTAAGAGATACAACACTATGGACTATTTTTTATTAAGGTTTTGACCTCAAAAATGAGTTTGTTAGGTTTGAAAATGTAGGGTAGCATATAAGATTTGCGAAAATTCAACTCCCGGAGCACCGAGAGCGCTAAAAATAAGTTAGGAGCAAAACTGTGAAAACCGAGTGATAGAGAGATTTTAGACAGTAGATAACTTAACTTTGGTATCCATGCCTTTGTATAAATTATCTTAGAATTATTTATTTCCTGGAACTGCTGATTTATTTATTATTATATTGCTAAGATAAAATTACTGGAATGTGTGTATGTATTCTATTATGATTATTGAATGATAAGATCGGCAAGGTGTGAACTCTGACAATTATATTTGTGGCATGCAAAGTTATTTGATAATATATATTGTCTGCATGTTGTTATTTTTGTCTGTACGCATTGTGGTTTGGGTCTGGTCTGGGGGTATTTGAACCTTAGCAAATTGCTTGTTATGTTTGGTTAGATAGCCATAATTACAATCATTATGTTGTTTGATTATTTTGTGTGACAAGTGGTTTTACTGCTTAAGGGGCCACGACTGGTTTGCTAAGAGTAGTACGTAGGCCTGACCCTCGTCTCTCTTTCTTGTTTGTTTGTTTGTACGTGTTCGTTGATACACGTGGGACGAAGGGTATGCACGCAATGCAGCGACAACAATCAAGAGGATTGGATAGAGATTAAGAGACCATTGGCTTTATTTCCTTCTGTGAGAAGGTGAGTTTACGTTGAGTAAGTGGATGATGGA
Organism: Glycine tomentella; assembly: GCA_007407185.1. Taxonomy (NCBI): domain Eukaryota; kingdom Viridiplantae; phylum Streptophyta; class Magnoliopsida; order Fabales; family Fabaceae; genus Glycine; species Glycine tomentella. Next base: position 162,479 of record PYAF01002927.1, on the reverse strand, counting down.
CAGACATACACTGAGGTATAGTGGGGGAGAGGTTCAAAGTACCTAGGGGAATCAGCGAGTGGTAATTGCCCAACATTTGGTGCACTCATTTAGCATGGGTAATTCACAGACCTCACTTTGCCACTCTTGACAGACTCCAAGACTGTTCTTTTTGAGTTGGGAGATGAGGGGTCGGTGTACGATGTATCCGTATGTAACGATCGCTCTCAACTGTCATCCATATGATTTGTAAGAACACCAGGACTTGGGAGAATTGGTGGCAGTAATTAGGCCCAATGATGATTTAAGATTGATAGTTACGCGCTTAGGATGCAAGAGTGTTGTTTGTTAGACAACCACACACAGTGGTTACATAGATTGTATGCGCTAATTTTGTTTTACTATTGCCTGTTGGTTGTGACATTCGAGAAGTAGAGGACTGACCCTTGCAACCACCAATTTCAGGGGAAGATCATGGAGCATCAGTGGAGGATGCTCAGATGGATCAGTAGTTATCACTACAACTACACGATGAAGGAAAAGGCCTGCCTCCACACACATTTTGGATACATCTGGTGCAATGTTTTGTTGTTAGATGAGCCCCATGTTCCACTAATCACCATAGAGGCAAATGCCTTATATCACTACCCACTCGAGCATACCTCTCAGTGTTATATCGCCCATATCATTATCTATTAATGTTACCTTAGACTTGCACGACTGCACAACCCCCTGCGATTCATGCAACAGTTCTTCGAGCACGATGTCAACAAGAGGGCTACTAGATCTACCTTCCACTAGGACACGCCCATTGAAGTTTACGAGGATGTAGGAGATTTCAGTGATGATGAGGATCTCACACCGTTCGAGATTTCCTACTACCGGGATATTATCAGTAAAAAGATACTTGAGGGAGAGATGCTTTCATCCAATGAGGAACGCAATTCCTTTATAGACGAGAGCATCCCTTCCGAAGATATGATTTCGCCCTAGGTAGTTGTGGGTCTTGGATAGTAACTGCTTTAAGTGTAGGATGATTTTCCCTTTTTGATGTATATTTGGGGTGGGAAATTTCTATACTCAGTGACATAATATTTTATGTGTAAAACCTTTTGGTGATACTGTGTGATGTTTTGAGGGGGTCGATGAATCTTTATTTCTTGTTACGGTTGTAATGATTCCAGTACACTTATGTTTAAACCTCAAGGGTTACTAAGACTCGATATGGATGTTTATTATTCCTTTCAGTTATCTTCATCATTTAATTTTTGTGCAAGTTATTTCCTGATAATTGTATTTATTATAGCGTTGCGTAAAGACAGAAGAAAAATGACAACAACTTTCAAAATGTTTATTTCTTTTTTCGCATTTTGAGAGTCCCTTTTATTCATGAGCATTTAATTATATGTATATGTTTTAATCAAGTGCAATAAATATATAGATATATGTGTTCCTTCTTTTCTCAAAAGGAAAAAAAATATTGAGATATTTTGTCAACTTAGAAATAGAAACTAAAATTTAATGATGTGTATTCCGTAATATTTTTCTATATAAATGATTTTAAAGGTATATTTCAAGAAAAAGAAATTGAGACGATAATCATTTTAGAATACATTCTTTGAGAGGAACTAGTAACTTAATTATGACTAAATTTTAAATTAAAGATTTATATACATCAAACTAATGAGTGTACATTAAATTAATGAATTTAGTATGTATAAACTTATTAGTATATTTACATGGCAAAAGAACCCAAATAATATATTTTTAATAAAAAATTACCAATTTGGGGTTGTTTGCAAACAAATTACACATCTGGGGTAGTGGGTCATGTCCATTCTGGGCATGACTTGTCACGTCCAGATTAGGCGTGACCAGGGGGGTCATGCCCAAATGAGGCGTGTTCCACTATAGGATGACACGTGTCATACATAGATGGAGCGATATGTATATAAACTTCGGACAGTCATAACTTTTGACTGAAATGTCCGATTGAGGCATACGGTATGTCAAAACAATCGTAATTGAGAGAAGAAGACTTGGGCAAATTTTCAAACGGGATTTGGTTAAATTTTTTTTCCAAAAAATGCCTCTAAGTGCCACAAAATTAAGATTTAATCTTTGAACATTTAAAAATTTTCTTGTTTTCTACTTTTTTAATTATTTAGTCAATTAATTGCATGCTATTTTTTATTTTTGTAATTACTTCTCTTAATTTCGAGCGTTTTGATATATCGTACACCTCGATCGGACATTTCTATCAAAAGTTAGACCATTTGAAAGATATATTGAGTGTTATTTTTTTTTATTTTTTTAATTAGTTCAATATGTCCGATCGAGGTGTATGATCAAAATCTTAGATATAACATATTTAACATATTTTAAAAATAATTAATTAAAATATAAAAATAAAATAAATAAGGATGTGAAAAATTGAAGATTGAACAAAAAGTAAATATTTTAAAATCAAAATCAAAATTATAAAAAAATAAGAGAATCAAAATTGTAGAATAAGAGTTTAAATATTTTAGTTAGATCAATTCCTTCTTGTTACAATTTGCTTGTATATTTTTTTTTAGTTTGTATAATTTAAAATAAGCAATGTACCATGGTTAGTTATACTCTTATGTGATTGACAAAATGTTCAAGAATTCTTGTAGAACTGACTCAGCTTTTTCTTATTTTATTTATTTAAAAAAACACATTAAAAAATAGCAATCAATCTATCTTTCAAATGGTCTAACTTTTGATAGAAATATCTGATCGAGGTGTACAATATGTCAAAACGCTCGAAATTAAGAGAAATAATTAAAAAAATAAAAAATAGCATGCAATTAACTGACTAACTAATTAAAAAAGTAGAAAACAAGAAAATTTTTAGATGTTCAAAGATTAAATCGTAATTTTGAGGCAATTAGAGGCATTTTTTGGAAAATTGTTTTTGACCAAATCCACTTTGGAAATTTACTTAGGCATTCTTCTCTCAATTACGATCGTTTTGACATATCGTACGCCTCAATCGGACATTCAAGTCAAAAGTTATGACCGTTCGAAATTTATATACATATCGCTCCATCTATGCATGACATGTGTCACCTTGTACTAGAACACGCCTCATCTGAGTGTGACCCCCTCGTCACGGCTAATCCGGACATGACCAGTCATGTCCGATCACGCTTAATCTTAAACGTGACCAATCATATCTATTCTGGACGTGATCCACTAACCTAGATATGTAATTTGTTTACAAACAATTTTAAATTAATAATTTTTTATTAAAAATGTATTATTTGGATTCTTTTATTTATTTACATGTCATTTTCAAAAATAAATAAAAACCCATGCAGTACCTGCTAATTGGAATAGAAAAATAAACCGACCCAAGCGCGTTAAAAGTGAATGCGACGGGGCCCGTAAACAACCGATTAATCACGATTAGTGAGGGAGTGAGAAATCTCTTCCAAATCTGACACTACAAAATATTCACCAATTCGCAGGTACTCTGAACCCTCTTTTACCAAATCGAAACGCTTCAAATCAATAGTTGTCTTCGCAAAGTTCCCCATTATACTGAAAACCAAACTTTTTTTTTCTTCCAATTATTTCTTCAGTTCCGTGGACTGCAGAACCCTTAGATTTCGTTACCAAGGAGAAGGAGAAGCGCCCGAAGCGCAATTAAATGGTATGTGCATAAATTTTCTGTGCTGTTCGAACCGTTGTTCTCTGTGTTGAAACTACTTGGAGGGGTGCTATGGAATTTTACAGTGAAATATGGCTTCAAATTGAAAGTTAAGAATTGGGTTTGCGTGTTTGTTTTCAAGTCATTCCAAGTAAAGTGAGGAAACTGGTCCAAAATGTTTTTTTATCTCTTTATGTCTATAGGCTGTGAAAAATAATAAAAGAGAAAAGGAATTGGTAAAAGCAATTGCCTTTTCTGTGCTTTCATGAGAAAGGAAATAGGGGACCGCATGTATGTACGTATGTGAAATTACCCTCTTTTAACAGTGTGTTAGTGCTTGAGCCTTGAGAAATTCATTGGATTTTATATAGTTGTGAATGGGATGTTAGGACTTGGGAGATCATGAAGATGTTTATAGCTTGTTTGATTTTTTTTGTTTCCTTTAGGCTACACATTGAGTTACTGCAGTTGGATCATGCCATATGGTAGTCTTTTGGTTTGTGTTTGTGAAAGAACATGTTATTCCCTTTTTTCTTTCACTTTCATTATCAATTTCTAGAGGTCTCTGCCTGGTGTGCTTTAACATTGTATCATGTTCAATTATAAAATGGATACTCCGAGCTATGATAGGCTGTCAGTGCTATAATGTTAATGCTGATGTTACTCATAGAATAGATGGGGATTTGTTAGCTAATTATTCTTGGATATCTGTTATGCATTATGGGAAATTTGGAGTGATCTCAATCCAAACTGCCGTTTATTGGCAGGATATGTACATTCGTATTAAGCGTAGTAAGACAACCTACTTCATCAGGTGCAAGCCATCTGATAAAATTCTTGACATAAAGCAGAAGTTGCAAGAACTTGTTGATCAGCCAGCTAATAATCAACGGTTAATTCTACCTGTTACTGGAGAAGTATTAGAAGACTCTAAGACTCTGGCAGATCAAAAGGTACAGTAGTATAAGAGTATACTTACTCGATATTCACCAAGAGTCTTTCTCTTTTTCTTTTCTGTATTACTGAACTTATCAGTTTCTGTTTCTATGTGTTAGTTGGAGTTAGTCAACTAGAGTTTGACAGCTGTGTACTCAACTAACTTTTGTTAGTTGAAAGTTAGGACCTAGTATATATACCTGGTTGTAATCCTTACACAGTGGGTTGAATTTATTATATCCTCAATCACAGATTTAGTAAAACTCTCCTCTCTCTAAACTCTTTTAAGTAGCAAAACATCATCACACTTCATGTATTTTTTTTTAATGTTTGCATTTATGTGTTATCTAATTCGGGTCTTTTAACATACCAGTTCTTAATCTCTAACTGGCAAAATTGTTCTACTTGCTCCTCTTATGGCTTATACCTGCGCTGCATCTTATAGGTGTTGACAATTTCCTATAATTTATTTTCCTTTTCAGGTTGAAAATGATGCTATTGTTGCACTGACCTTGAGAAAAGGTAATGGGTATACTGTTATCCTTTTCCTTGCTGCCTATTTAGTTTCCTTTCTTCCTTCACTGGTTGTGTGCAGAGTCCTATTGCCTGTTGTCTATGTTGTGCATCAAAGATGCATAGGAGTTATGTGCATTTGGTAATTTTAATCACTTAGTTCCTTTACTCATCTATAATTTTAATCATTTTGGTAATTTTCAATTCTTTTGAAAATTACATTTGTTTTCTAATTTATAGAATCTTGAAACTAATCATAGTGGTTCGTGTTTGATAAAAAATGTGTCTTTTACTCTATAGCTAGACCATATTCATATTCCTGTTATTCAAGAATAGGAGTGAATTGAAATCCATATTGTACAACCAAGCCTTATCCCACTTTTCTAAATTTATTTAATGCTGTGAATTGTGATAGAGAAATAGATGTGGATTGTGGAGACAACCTTTGGAAGCACACGAATTTTAAGTAAAAGTTAAATGAAATATATGAAGTAGCAAGAGGTGCATCAATCCTAACTTGGCTATTTGAGAGGCCAACTCTTCTTACATTTATTATTCTCCTCCCTCTGTCAGTCTTTCCTATTTATTTTCTTACCCCCTCTAACTAACTACTAGTAATTCATGACAGCTGTAACAATTATTATTTTGAAAATAGAATGACTATTCCCTTGATTATTATTTCTCCTCTATGCTGTCAAAATATACACCTTTTTAACTAACGTGCGACTAGAATTAAAGTGGTGGATGAAATGGAGGAGGTGCCTCAAGTGTATTCTGTAACAATATCACTCAAGCTTAGAGGAAATTTTATCACAAAACTATGACTTGTAGTGTTGTATTGTATGAAACTGAGTGTTGAGTGGTAAAAAGCCATTAACAAAATAAACTCAATGTAGCATAGAAGAGAATGTTATGTTTGGATAAGCGGACATATTAGACAAGATAGGATTAAAATAAATGCATTAGAAAGAAAGTTGAGAACTTGAGATAGCATCTGTTGTAGAAAAAAAATGGTAGAATCTCACTTGAGGTAGTTTGGGCATGTACGCAGAAGACTAGTAGAAGCCCCACTTAAGAGGGGTAGCCTGTAGTCCTATTTGGGGAAGTTAGGCTGAAAAAAATTATAGTCTAAACCATTAAGAAGGATTTAGAGGTCAATGGCTTCTCCATGGACATGATTTGTAATAAAACACTATGGCTCCATTTAATCCATGTAATTGAACTCAGGTAGTGGGAAAAAGGCTTTGTTGTTGAATTGTGAATTGTTGCACCATAGTTCATTACTTTTAGTTTTAAGGCTTCAAGGGACTTTTTATTTGGCATTGGCTTCCCTTTATCTACTGTACAAGGGTCTGACTCCAGTGACCAATAGTCCTTTTGAATAATTTTTTTCTTTCTCTTTTACCAAATAAAATACTATTCAAATGCATTCTTCTAACGAGCTTTGTGCTGCTTTTATTGTTGTCATCATCATCCAGAGTAGTCATGGTTAAGTTATGGAATCATATATTTGCTCTAATTCTGAAAATGGCAGACACAATATGTTCTTGTCAATTTAAGTAGAGGAACTGAAGTCTCATTTTTTGCTGTATTATTATTTCCAACAGAAAATAAAAAAAGAAGCAATTGTTATAGTTAATTAGCATGTTATGGCTGCTTAGAATTGCATCCATTATTTTTTTATAACCACAGAAAAGTTGTTTCAGTTGGATTTTACTTCTATTGTCAAGGTCAAAACTTTTTGTTTCAAATTTCACTAAAACCTATCATGTGCTTTTAATGGACTTTACCGAGGTTCGGGGAAACCAAAGGGCCAAAGAAGTAAATTTTTTTCAATCCAAAAGTTAACTTGGGCTGCAGTTGTCAAGTGATTGATTGGACTGGGATTCTTCCTGGAATTAAAATTGTCATGTTAAAGTGATAATTCACATTTGGAGGGGATATCTAATATTAGTTCAGTGGTAACTGATTGGAAACAAAAAACAAATTGAAGAATGATAGGATCCAGGGCTGTTGGTTAATATTCTGTTTTAGTTAGTTACTATACAAGTTGTACAGTTAGTTAGTTAGTTATACTACCTGTGGGGAGGGGTCAAAAATTATAAATAGGAGGTGGGTGGCTGATGAAGGGGTAGCTTGTAAGCAGAAAGTAATAGGAGGTTGTGTGATAGAGATGCAAAGTGGGCCGAGACTTATCATAGGGGGTTTAGATAAGTAATAAAGTGGTGTAAACAGTTAGTGTAACTAACTGTAGTTAGTGACAACTAACAGGGGGGAATGTATAAAAGTTAGGAGTGGGAAATAGTTAGGGGCTTTTTGGATAGTGGAGGTGGTGATCCTCGAAATCACAAGATTGTATCATTCTATTGTTTTCTGAAATAAAGAAGTGTTCTCTGCACGCCATTTCTGAACCAGTTCCTATCACTGGTATCAGAGCTCCAATCTTGGGGCTTTGTGAGGTAGATGGGATCGAAGAAAATGGAGGCAAGGATCGATGCTTTGGAACGTGCTATGGAAGAAGCGCGAGAGATGCAATACGCTAACCGGGTCGCGATTGAAACCCAACTGGGTTCGTTGGAATCATTGATGCAGAAGGTTGTGGCGTCGCTGGAACGGCCCAAAAGAGAGGAACCGGCTCGCGGAGATGAAAGGAAAGGGAGATATGGCGATACGGAAGAAGGAAGGGCTCGGTAATGGAGGTCCATGGAGTTGCCGATCTTTGTCGGAGATGACCCGGTGGGGTGGATTTCTCGAATTGAGAAATATTTCCAACTCTAGGGGGTGCAGGAGGGAGAGAGATTAGATGTTATTCTTGTAGCCATGGAGGGCGAGGCTCTTTCTTGGTTTCAATGGTGGGAATCGTGGAGCAATTCGCAGTCATGGGAAGGGTTCAAGCTTACAGTGATTCAAAGATTCCAAGGGGTTAATGTAGCGAATCCAATTCAGTCACTACTGGCACTAAAACAGGTAGTGTGCAGAATTTTATCGGGCAATTTGAAAAATATGTGGGAACTGCAAGGGGCTTGGATGAGAGTTTCTTGAAGGAAATCTTTTTGAAGGGACTGCGGGAGGAAATAGCCACTGAGGTAAGAGTTCACGAACCTAAGTCTTTGCTGGATATTATGTTGAAAGCAAGGCAAATTGAAGAAAAAATTAGGATTCTAAATAATTTACCTAAGACTGGGATAGGGAAGATAAATCAGAATTTTCAAAGATCCAATTTCTCGAGTTTGAAAAGCAGCAGAGAGTGGCAGCAGAGAGTGGCAGCCATGGAGTAACAAAGGGGTGGAGTCTGTAGGAGGGTTGAAACAAGGTGGGGATATGGGGAGTAAGAAGAAAAATTTTCATAGGCTATCTCCAATGGAGGTGAGTGAGAAGATGAAAAAAGGAGAGTGCTTTACATGCAATGAGAAGTATCTTCCAACTCATATATGTAAAAATAAGCAATTGAGATTGATGGTTTGGGAGGAAGAGGATGAGGAAATGCAGCAAGAAGAAAAGGAAGAGGAGGAAAGAGAAGGGCTGCATCAGTTATCTTTGCATAGCATAGAAGGATTTACTACAAAAAAATCCTTGAAGCTGTGGGGAGAGCTAAACAGTAAGAGGGTGGTGGTTCTTATTGATTGTGGAGCTACCCACAATTTCATTTCATTGAAATTGGTAAGAGAAATAGGGTTGGAAGTGCTACCTACACAACCTTATTCAGTGGAAGTGGGTGATGGACATAAAGTGAAGTGTAGTGGGAAGTGTAAAAATTTAGAAATGAAGCTACAAGGGTTGTTGGTGGTTCAGAATTATTACTTATTTGAACTGGGAGGGGCTGATGTAGTTTTGGGAATAGAGTGGTTGGCTAGTTTGGGAAAGGTCAAATCAAATTTTGACAAATTAACTCTGTCAGTTAAGGTTCAGAATACCAAGGTGATCTTGAAGGCTGAACCTGAGTTAATTAAGACTGCCATTAGTTTGAAATTGCTTCAGGGAGAAAGGGGGAAGAATGATCAGAGATATTGGGTAGACATTAAAACAATAGAGCAAGAAACAAAAAGAGAAGCAGTACCTGCAGATATGGAGCAGATTTTAAGTCTGTTTGAAGGAGATGGAACCCAAGGGGCTGCCACCTCACAGAGATAAGGATCATGCTATAAATCTGCAACTGGGTAATAAAATTCCTAACGTTAGACCTTACAAATATTCTCATGATCAAAAAGATGAGCTAGAGAGATTAGTAAGGGAAATGTTAATTGCTGGAATTATTAGGGCCATCACTAGCCCTTTTGCTAGCCCGGTTATTTTGGTTAAGAAAAAGGATGGTAGTTGGAGATTTTGTGTGGACTATAGGCTGTTAAATAAAATTACAGTGGCTGACAGGTTTCCCATTCCTGTGATTGAGGAGCTGTTAGATGAAATTGGAGGGGCAAGGTGGTTTTCTAAGCTGGACTTGAGGGCAGGCTACCATCAAATTAGAATGAAAGAGGAAGATATTCATAAAACAGCTTTTAAAACCCATGAAGGTCATTATGAGTTTTTAGTCATGCCATTTGGATTAACAAATGCCCCATCAACTTTTCAGGCTTTAATGAATGAAGTGCTCAGACCATTCTTGATGCAGTTTGTACTTGTTTTCTTTGATGACATTTTGATATACAGTAGAAATAAGGAGGAACATCAAATGCATCTTAAGGAAGTCTTGCAAGTTTTACAACAGTAGGAGTTGCATGTGAATAAAAAGAAGTATACTTTTGGTCAGGAATCATTGGAGTATTTAGACCATATTATTTCAGGAAGGGGGGTGGAAGCAGATCCTAATAAACTGGAAGCAATGAGCAAATGGCCTTTGCCTAAAGACACTAAGGGTCTGAGAGGATTTTTGGGTTTAACTTGTTATTACAGAAGATTTGTAAGAGATTATGGAAAGTGGGCACAGCCACTAAATGCCTTACTGAAGAAGGATGCTTTTCATTGGACTACAGAAGCTTCAAAGTCATTTGAAAAGTTGAAGGAGGTGATGAGCCAATTACCTATACTGGTGGTACCTGATTTTTCAAAACTTTTTTTGCTGGAAACTGATGCTTCAAGATCAGGTTTAGGAGCTGTGTTATTGCAGGCAGGCAGACCCTTGGCTTTTTGGAGCAAGGCATTGTCAAAAAGGGGGCAATTGAAATCTGTATGAGAGGGAATTAATGGCAGTAGTGCTGGTTGTAAAAAAATGGAAGCATTACTTGATGGGAGGGAAGTTCATTATTAGGACTGATCAACAAAGTTTAAAGTTCCTCAATGAATAGAAGCTGTTGACTGAAGAACAATTCAAATGGGCTGCTAAGTTGATTGGTTATAATTTTGAAATTCAGTACAGACCAGGGAAAGAAAATCTTGTTGTTGATGCATTATCACGGCAATTTCATTTTTCTGCAATTTCAATAGTTCAGGAAGATGAGTGGGGAGATTGGGAAGAGGAGCTGAGAGCAGATCAGAGACTGTATGAAATATATCAGGGAATTCTATCTAAAACAGATATGAAACCTGGATATACTGTTAAGGGAGGGAAGCTTTATTACAAAGATAGGTTGGTGCTTCCCCAAAATTCCACAAGAATTCCTTTGTTATTGAGGGAATTACATGATTCCCCTATAGGGGGGCATTCGGGGTTTTTCAGAACTTATAGAAGGATAGCTAATGTGGTTTATTGGCAAGGAATGAAGACAACCATTAAGCAGTATGTGGCTGAGTGTGAAGTATGTCAGAAGAATAAGGCCAGTACTATATCCCCAGCTGGGTTATTGCAGCCATTACCTGTCCCTAATAAGGTATGGTCAGATATTTCAATGGACTTTATTGGGAGATTGCCAAAAGCACAAGGCAAGGACACTATTCTGGTGGTGGTGGTGGACAGGCTAACAAAGTATGCACATTTTTTAGTCTTATGTCATCCTTATTCAGCAAAAGAGGTAGCTGATATATTCATTCAGGAGATAGTGAAGTTGCATGGATTTCCCAACTCTATAGTTTCTGACAGAGATAGGCTATTTATGAGCACATTTTGGAAGGAGTTATTCAGGAAGGCAGGCACTACATTGAAGATGAGTTCTGCCTATCATCCACAAACGGATGGGCAAACAGAGGTTGTAAACGGATGCTTAAAAGTCTATCTGAGATGCATGACAGGAACAAGGCCTAAACAGTGGCCTGCACAATTGGCTTGGGCTGAGTTTTGGTTCAATACCAATTATAATATCTCAACCAAGATGTCCCCTTTTCAGGCACTATATGGACAACATCCTCCTTTATTGATTAAGGGTAGTGATATTCCTTCTAAGCTGGAGGAGGTAAATCAGCTATGCCAGGACAGAGACACTTTATTGCATGAGCTGAGAGCTAATTTGTTGAAATCTCAGGATAATATGAGGAAGCATGCAAATAAATATAGGAGGGAATTGAGTTTTGATGTGGGAGATTGGGTTTTCTTGAAAATACAGCCCTATAAAATGAAATCTCTAGCCAGAAAACTTAATGAAAAATTAGGCCCCCAATATTATGGACCCTATAGAATCATTCAGAAGACTGGAGAGGTAGCCTATAAGTTGGAATTGCGTGCAGACAGTAAGGTTCATCTAGTTTTTCATGTGTCCTTTCTCAAAAAATCAGTCAAGACAACCAGTTCCCCTCAACCACTACCAGCAATGCTTGATGAGCAGTGGGAGTTGCAGTTAAAACCAAAAAGGGTTTTGAAGCAAAGAACTAATGCAAAGGGACAACAAGAACTATTGATCAAGTGGCAAGGACTTCCTCATCATGAAAACAACTGGGAGCTATTGGAAGAGTTGAAGACTAATTTTGCTAAATAGGACCTTGAGGACAAGGTCCAGCTTGAAGGGAGGGGTATTGATAGAGATGCAAAGTGGGCCGAGACTTATCATAGGGGGTTTAGATAAGTAATAAAGTGGTGTAAACAGTTAGTTACACTAACTGTAGTTAGTGACAACTAACAGGGGGGAATGTATAAAAGTTAGGAGTGGGAAATAGTTAGGGGCTTTATGGATAGTGTAGGTGGTGATCCTCGAAATCACAAGATTATATCATTATTGTTTTCTGAAATAAAGAAGTGTTCTCTGCACGCCATTTCTGAACCAGTTCCTATCATTGTGACACTTCGAATAGTCTTAATTGTAACAGCAGGAGCTAGTTTTCATTCATCAATAAAATTCTTTTTCTTTTCAGTGCTTGATCTAGTTCCTATTAACTGGTATCAGAGCTCAAATCTTGGGGCTTGTGAGGTGAATGGGATCGAAGAAAATGGAGGCCAGAATGGAAGCTTTGGAACGCGCGATGGAGGAAACTCGCGAAGCCAACTAGCTGAATCACGAGTCCTTGGAGTGATCGAAACCCAATTGGGTTCGATTGAAGGAGTGTTGTAGAGGTTGGCTGCGACTATGGAGAGATCGGAGATGGAGGAACCGGCTCAGACGAAGGGACCGAAAGGAAGAAACAAGGAAGGTGGAGAAGAAATGGCACGTCAATGGAGGCAGATTGAGTTGCTGGTGTTTGCGAATGAGGATCCCCTGGGGTGGGTATCTCGAATTGAGAGATATTTTGGCCTTCAAGGGGTGAGGGAAGAAGAGAAATTAGACACAGTTCTGGTGGCTATGGAGGGTGAGGCATTAGCTTGGTTCCAGTGGTGGGAATCTTGGAGTTCTTCCCAATCTTGAGAGGGTTTCAAACTGGCCTAGGTTCAAAGGTTTCAAGGTACGAGTGTGGTAAGCCCTTTCCAAGCTTTGTTAGCATTAAAACAAGATGATAATGTGCAGAGTTACATTGGTCAGTTTGAGAAACATGTGGGGGCTGGAAAGGGATTGGAAGAAAGCTTCTTGATAGAGGTTTTTTTGAAGGGGTTGAAGAAGGAAATTGGGACAGAAGTCAGATTACATGAGCCCAAAACCTTGTTGGATATTATGATGAAGGTAAGACAAGTGGAGGAAAAAAATAGGGTGCTGAGAAATCTGCCAATAATGAGTGAAAAGCCTCAAACTTTTCTAAAACCCAGTTTCTTGGGTTCAAGAAATGGGAGGGAAGGGCAGCTAGTTAATAGTAAGGACAATGAATCTGTCCAAACTGTTAGTGCAGAGGAAAATGACTGGCAAGGTAGAAGAACACTCCAACTCCACAAATTGTCACCCACAACAGTGAATGAGAAAATGAGGAAGGGAGAGTGTTTTACTTGTGAAGAGGAGTATCATTCAACACATGTGTGCATGAACAAGCAGCTGAGGTTGATGATTATGCAACAAGAAGATTAAGGAGACCCTTGCTGAAAAATACAGGTTTTTCCTCACCTGGACCTTGGAAGGGGCAGCTTGTAAGCAACAGGAGCTAGTCTCCATTCATCAATAAAATTCTTTCTTTCTTTTCGGTGCCTGATCCAGTTCCTATTAAAGAAATTCATGAAGTATCTTTTGAACGCCCATTTTATTGATCCTTTTAACTTTTTTTTAATCTTAAGTTCAAGTAACTAGTCCCTCCCTCCCCCCATCCCCCTTTTTCCTTTCTCCCGGTTATTTCTTAAGACACAGATAATGGAGTCTTTCTTCGTATCTTTGAAGTGAACTTGACAATCATGCAGTTGGCATTTACGTGTAGCTTATATTCTCTTCTTCTCCACCGCCTTTAGTTGTTGTAGATATTCCTGAAACTTCCATTTTGACTGCATTTTCTGTTAAAGAATTATTATGCATGTGCCTGCGCTATTTACCTTTGCTTTTCCGAAACAATATAATGATGAGTTATTCTTCTGTTGTTTCCAGATGATAATGAGTTTGAGGAGGTCAACATTGTCCGGCCAAATGATTTCTACCAAGCTCGGGATGCAGATGGTGCCAATTGGTAAAGCCATACTCCAACAATGGTTGGCTCACAGTTAATGGTACCTTGCCCATGGAATCATTGATAAAATATAATTTTAAAACCTTAAGTGAAACTTCCATGTTATGAGCTAAGAGTATTGTCCCGTTAATTTTTCAGGTGGTATTATGAAATCCATAATGGCTTAGAAAACATTTTCAAATGATTGATCAAATGACGTGCTTGTTTGTATAATACTGAATTTATTGCCTTAAGAGAATATGGCACTTTCTTTTCTTTGGTAAAATAAAGAATTAAAAAAGGCAAGTTACATCATTGTCAAAGTGTCTGTTCACAAGTGTGCATAAGTGCAATGATTTTATATCATGTTAAATCAAATTTGTGTTTAAGGTCTAGATTTAGATTGGCTTTATACCAATGTGGGTTAAATATATTTTTAGTAATTGCAAATAGGACAAAATTTGTTGTCCTTCAAAATTGGTCTCTCATTTTATGGAAATGTATTAGATTGGATCTTTGTCTTTCATAAAAACAAATTGGCCAAATGACCTCTCTAGTCCTTTATCCTATTTTTTTGTTCAAATTGGTTCTTTATATTTTCAAAAGTTTATTTTGATCATTTGTGTTTTAAAAAAGGACCAAAATGGTCCTTCCATCAGGGCAAACTTGACGTTAATGAAATAAAAATATTAGTAGCTTTTAGCCGTCACAAAATGTGAGTTTTTTTTTTCCTTCATCTATCTCTTTTTTCTTCTCACTTCTTCCTCCTCCCTCAAATTTCCTTTAGTTTCAGTTTTAGTTCATTCCATCTTTGTCATCATCACCATCACAGACTCCTTCTCATTCCACCATAATTCAAAAATCTAGAGGAGCCATGGGTGCATGTCTGTGAGGGCTATTGGGTGGGTTTTGTGAGATAGTAAACCTACTCTAGGAGACATCATAGATTTGACCCTTGATGGCCATGAGCAAGGCTTCTTAAGATTGGTGTTGTCGTAGGCCTTGAGCTCCTCAATTGTGATCTCGTTTCTCTTAACTGGGGGCATAAGGGCGACATCTCCTCCTCCTCAACATGGCAATGGCGTGGTCGTCAGAGGAGCCAAAGAGACCCGTGACGACATAGTAAATGACAAAAAGAAGTTCCAAATTGGAAACCCATACCCCTATACCTCCTCTTTCCCAAATCCATTTGTGTTCCTTGCTACTAAGAGCAAAGATTATTCTCCTTCTCCTCCTCCTCCTCTCACCCACTTCGAACCATATGACGATCTCAGTGCTCGTCAAAGATGCAGGAAGACACCATTTGGTGATCTTGTAGCTCATCGTGGCACCATCGTTGTTTGCCCTTCAGATCCTCAACCTCAAAAAGGGATGCATCAAGGAAACCCTAAATTGGGAAAATGTCACCAAATCCAGCTCCACCGTCCAAGCATTGAATCCTTGTTGGAATACATACATGTTCAACAACTTTGAATCTTCCTAGCAAAACTTGAATTTGAAAATGGTTTATGATTTGCATGTGCAGTTGTTGGATGTTTGGTCTGAAACGGGATTAAGGTTTGTGAATTTTGTCAAGAGCTTACTTTAAGTGAGAGTTTTTTTCTTATTTTTTGTTTTGTGGTGGTTTTTAGCCTCTAGTATTTAAATACCATTGACGGTGGTATCTTTTAATTGACGGAGGGATCATTTTGAACCAATTCAAAAAGATAAAGGATTAAATTGATCATTTAGCAAAAAAAATTGAAGTTATTTTTGAAATTTTATTGTTTTTGAAATTTGATTTGAAGTATCAAAGTTTCAACACTTCCAACATTTAATTTTCAGAAGTATATAAGAAAACTAACAATTTCTAAAGGTTGTTTTACATATTTTTAAAAATTAAATTTCATAAATGTATAAAATTTTTATACACCTAAAATTTAATAATTTAAAAGATGAATTCAGCCACTGGTAGAGAGGGGCTTTGTTGAAATAAAATTGGAAAAAATATTTTTTTAATCTCTATACTTTCACAAATAAATTTAGTCTTCAAACTTTAAAACACATGTTAATTTATCATTTTTTTTATTTCTAGATAGACTAAATTTACATAAGTTTTAAAGATTGAGGACTAAATTCATCAATATGAAAGTAAAGAGACTAGAACACATTTTCAATAAAATTTGATAAAAAGGAAAGAGTAGTGTGCTTAAAACCAATGTGATTAAAATTGGACATTACGATTGATTTGATTGGGAATTGGCTTCGTGATTGGTCCAAAAGTACGTAACAACCATTTGTTTAACAAATAGTAACTAATAACAAGTTTAAACAAGTTTTGAAAAGCCATGGGTCAGATGTCTCAATATCTAGAGAAAACTTCATTTTATAATATGAAAATTCTCATTTTTGTTGGATAGACTAGGGCTATCAAAATGGGTTAGTCCGATCCACGACAACTCACTTATTAGGTGAGTTAACCCAACCTGACTCACTAGAAAATGCTAGTCTGAGTCAACCCAACACAAGTTGGTGGGTTAAATAGGGTCTACCTAAAATAAAAAAATAAAGAAAAATCATTTAAAAAATCCAACACATTTATCTCTCTTTTTATTTTTTTGAAAATCATATTAATATATTGTTAAGGGAGCTAACAACAATGTAAAAGTTCACAAATAAAACCCCCTAAAAAGTGAGTGAGGGCAAGTGAAGTGTGTTTTTTTTAGTAGTTAAGCAAACTCACGGGTCAATCCGACCCACCAAAGGTTCAACCTGCTGGGTCGTGTCATAGGTGGGACAACCCAATTTTTTGTTATTATAGGAAAATTTTATTTTTTTTTCCAACCTACTTCAGACAAAACCCATGGTGGGCTAGGTTGGCCCACGATCAACCCATTTTGATGGCTCCAGGATAGACTATCGATGTGAGATTTTTACTTTGCCAAAATAAATGAATGTCGATCACAATGTGTATAAAACGGATAGATCCTGAGGTACTTCTACAAGCTTCAACCTTAGGTCATCTTTGAGACTAATCCTAGGTATGAACCTTAGTGACATTTAATCTCTTCACCCCTCTCCCAAAGATGTATTATGTAAGAATCGTACCCAAGTCTACCCACAAACTTAGCAGTCAACAATGCAAAGCATTATAACTAAACTGTAAAGGCAAAAGTCATAAGAAAAAGGGTTGAATTGTGATTGAAAAAAATTTCACAATTTTTTTTCAAAATAGACAATACTTAATAGACTTAAAAACAACCCACAATTAGTATAAAAAAGATATAGATAAAAAGCAAATGCACATAGAGATTTATACAAGTTTATCTTTACCATTGAGACTACATCTAATTCTTGGTAACCCACCAAGCTCCCACTATCTTTTAACAAAAGATAGAAGTATTTTTCACTGTCACTTCTAGTTCTTACACAAAGCTTACCCCAAAGCTTTTTACAACCCAATTATTTTTTTTTTCTGTCAAGGCACTTCTGGCTTTAAACAAATTTGCAGATTTGTAGAAAGAAGGTGCACACAAACAAGACTATCATCTAACAGATGAATATCTAACTTAAGCACAATGTCTTTCTTCTCTCAGGATAGACAAGTTTTGAGAGCTTTTTACAACTTAAAAAAAAATACAGAGAAGAGCTTGAGGTAAAAGAGAATATGCAATTCAAAATAGTGAAAATCTCTTCAAAACTTCTAGTATTTATAGGCTTTCTTAGCAAGTATCTATTGTCTCTAAACAATCTTCAAATGTGTCTAATGTTGCATCTAAGGAAGATGCCAAATGGAGCATTAAATGCAAGTCCCTTTTATTCTGATAAACTACTATGTTCATCTTTCTTGAGTCACACTCCTGTTATAGTCTTCATCCTAGTCACATCAACTTTAGTGCAGAGCAAATTTGTTACAATAGTACTGCATATTTTCAAGTGAAGAGAGAGGTTGTTCTCACTTTTTTTTCACTTCGACATATCCTAAGAAGGATGTTTGAACAAAATTTGCAAAAAAACAAAAATCACAAATGCAAAACATTAATTCAGTCTTAAATACTTTCCAAAACTTAGCATTTGTTTGCTATCATCTGGTCCATCAACATATACAATGCTTTCGACTATTGGCATATAAGGCGCAACTTTAAAACTTAATGTTTATTTGCATCTAAGCAAAATTATCTAAGGTTCTAATTCATTTTATGACTTAACATACACGACTTGAATATCCTTAAAATTATGTCACTTTTATTTTTAGTTTCTCAAATTCAAATTCCTCTTTTAATTTCTTACTTTCGAAACGTTTTTTTTTTTAAATTCTTGGTGCAATAAAAAATTGTCACTAAATATAGATAAACCGTAAAAAATTTAGTCAAGAAAGACTAAAAAAACAATTTTTAAAAATAAAATAAATTTGGGACAAAAATTTAAAGTTACCCAAATTTAAACAACCGAAAGTGTCTTATCCGAATGAATCACAAACTACTGACTTTAGCTCTCTGTCACTTTACCAACACCATGTTCCTTCTTCCCTCCCCTTCGTCCTCCTACTTAATGAAGCACCAGAATCACAATGCTCTCTGGTTTCGAGGACTCCCTTATAGTAGTGGCAAGCAAACACGGCACATCCGCTGTGCGAAGAGAACCGGAAAACAGAGGTACCCGTCGGAGAAGAAGAGGCTGAGGACAAAGCAGAAAGAGCTCTTATCAGATTCCAAGGAGAAGAGCAAGTTTGAGGGCACATGGAGGTTCTTCAAGCTCGCCGTTCCACTCGATCAAGACCCTGGCAAAGACTCTCTCCATGTCTCCGATGCCCTTCTCCAACAAATCGCCACAGTTCTCAAGTTCCCGGTATTGAAAAAACGACCTTCCTCATAAATAAATAAATAAATTTACTTTTTTTTTTAATTATTGGGGTGTTTGTCAGGTTGCTTCGCTGTTGCCACCAGAGGCTTTCACCATCG
Organism: Glycine tomentella; assembly: GCA_007407185.1. Lineage (NCBI taxonomy): Eukaryota > Viridiplantae > Streptophyta > Magnoliopsida > Fabales > Fabaceae > Glycine > Glycine tomentella. The sequence continues at coordinate 143,579 of PYAF01002927.1, read as the reverse complement.
TTAGGAAGTCCTTTGATGCTAGGAAGGTATTGTTAAATATTTTGGCATGGCTGTGTGCAATCTTGTCATGGATTAATTAATGAGTTTATTGGTTTATATTTCAATTCTGTGTGTGTCAAACAGTAAACAAAATACGGCTAATTTCAATTTTGATTGTCATAATTGAAATCATTGCTTTTGCATCCTCTTATTTTGTTTCGCTGATGCTTTTTTAGAAATTAAAAGAGCCCAAATTTGTGCATACTGTGGACATGGATGTCCAAAAACTCATCAGTCTGGAGCCTCGTTGTTGGGACTTTATTTCTCGGCTGGAGCCTAAAGTTGGCCTTGTCGAAAGTGTGCATGATGAAAGAGATTTTGGTGATCTGCCAAGTATCATTCATGACTGTAAAGAAAATAAAGAAGTTGCATTGAAAGGGGAAAATGGACATAGCATTTTCTCAACAGAGTTGTACAAGAACCAGGCTACGAGTAAACCAAAAATTGCAGTAGTGGGAAGTGGGCCCTCTGGCCTATTTGCTGCTCTTGTTCTTGCAGAGCTAGGTGCAGATGTTACTTTGATAGAAAGAGGTCAACCAGTCGAAAAAAGGGGGCGTGATATTGGTGCTCTTGTAGTTCGTCGAATTTTAGAATTGGAAAGTAACTTCTGCTTTGGAGAGGTTGTACCTTGCATCTTGATTTATTTTTTTTAAATGATGCTTTGTTGTCTCTATATGATAAACATGATTACATCATTCATCACTTTTGACTTAGAACGAGTTTGTTTTTGGATGTCTTAGTCTTACAAGTCTCATCCACTAGGTTCTGACAAATATGCAATTGTGTTTTTTCAAAAGAAATCATGGAATATTCTTTTGAGTTTTCTCCACAACCGCCAACAGGCAAGGAGATTATTACAAGATGTTGTTTGAGTTAATGAAAATTAAGTGCAGCTTTTTAATGCTCATATAGGCTGCAATATTTATACATTTCCAAGACTTTTTGAAATGCAGCTGAAAATCATAATTGGAGTTTTAAATATAGTTGGCCAGCTCATTTGTGATTCTTGTGATGCTTTTCATTCAACTAGTTTTTCTCTCACATGAGTCTGCTTGTTTTTTTACTGTCATTTATTAAGGACTTATGTGTGGCAGGGTGGTGCAGGTACCTGGAGTGATGGAAAGTTGGTAACCAGAATTGGACGCAACAGTGGCAGTGTCCTTGCGGTTAGTTTCCTTATGTAGTATTTATGAAGTTGATATGTGCATCCTGTGTATGTGTTGAATTGATCTATTTTTCTTGTAGATGTATTAAGAAAACAGTGCTAACTGATAAATGGTTTATTTCTACCCATTTTTTATGTTAAAATTAGATACAGTAATAAATTTTGATGATTATAAATGCATGGTGTTTGTTGCCTTTGTCTGTAGTCCTTAGATCAAATTTACTAGTTTAAATATATACTCCAGTATTAATTCCATTATCAGGTAGTATGTTTATGCTTAACTCAACTCATTTACTGAAAGAAGAAAAAGATATCTGTCCAAAATTGAATCAATGCTTTCAGAAAGCACAGTATGACTCTTAAATTTTTGTCTACCTCTAAAATCCCTTTTGTCTTGATATTATTAAGAAAATTTGAAAAAAAATTCTTTGCCCCTATTATAATTATGTTACTTATGCCATACTTATATTGAGATATTTGAACTCCTCTTTTCTCAAATAAATAGGATGCATGACTAGTAATATTTGGGGACTGGGGTATTTAATGGAGGACTTCAACCAAATATCAAGTGCAGGATCCATCATCCATGCTTTTAACCCTTTGTCCTGTCTTCAAGCCATGCAATTGGTTAGAGATATTGAAACAGAAATGATCAAAATTCATCCTAAGACTGGTTTTGCACTGGGAAGTCTAATAATTGGCAATGAAACAGCATTGAACTACCTTTGAAGTTTGGAGCAGGGATGCAAAATTGTGAGAAAATATCTGTAACTGCTGCAACCAAGTTGAATAGTAGTTGGAATGGGAGAAATGACATAAATTATGGTTTAGAGGCTGAGTCTTTCACAAAACAGAGACCTTGCTTCCTCTTTGATGTCTATAGGGAGGAAGAATGAGGGGATCAAAGGAATTCATGAATCCTAGACTTCTGAGCATTCATAAAATAAGCACTATTCATGAATCTTCTGAACATTCATAAAAGACCTGTTTCTAACAAATAATATATTTTATTGGCTTATCAATTGTCCTATCAATGCGGCAATGCCTATCCTATATATCTTACTGAGTGGTTGACATAATGTCTTCTTTTTAGGTTATGAGAACTCTAGTGCATTTTGGAGCTCCAAAACAGATATTGGTTGATGGAAAGCCTCACTTAGGAACAGATAGGTTGGTTCCTTTACTTCGCAACTTTAGGCAACATCTGCAAGATTTGGGTGTGAGTTCCAATAACTTTCTTGTGTTGAAAATAAATTCATGTCATTATAGTTTTCCTTGCAGTTGTCTTCATTTGTCCAATTAACACTGCTGGTTCTTTTTTCTAGGTCACCATAAAGTTTGGGACAAGAGTAGATGATTTAGTTATAAAAGATAGACATGTTCTGGGGGTTATGGTATCTGAGTCAGCTGATAAATTACATTTAACAAGTCAGAAGATGGAATATGATGCAGTTATTCTGGCTGTTGGTCATTCTGCTCGTGATATATATGAAGTGCTTCTTGCTCACAATGTGGAATTAATACCCAAAGATTTTGCTGTGAGTTTATATTGACATACTATATTAATCTTTATTTCAATTTATTTAAAGTCGAGATGCTTATTTGTATTAATCTTGCTCACTGTGGCTTCTTCAGTACTGACATGCTTCGTGTATAATTTTTGCTTGATTCATGTGGATTTATTTTATTTAGATTACATTTGACATTAAGAATTATATATTATTCTTGTCTTTCCCATTGTTGTGTCTTACATTTGTAGGAACCGGTTTTGAAACCCTAAAGGATTGAAAATCTAAGCTGATGTTGTAGCATTGGTGGTTGTTGATAATTATAACATTTTGGAGCATTTTGAACCATATCAAAGTAATACTTGGTAAATCCTTGAGTGATTAGGAGAATGGCCTACATTTATGTTACCTTGTCCTATCTGCATGGTCACTTCTGATGAACAATGGTTTTGTTTTATTGCAGTGAATTATTTTTATTTATTCTATATAAATGCTGCTGTGATTTAAATAGAGTTACTGGATATTTCAATTTCCTTTTGATGGGGGTTGGATATTTAGCACAATGATAGAGATGCCACTAAATTGACCAAATTCAATTTTAGTTGATATAAAAGGAATTTCTATTAAGTAAAGAACAGTACAAAGCAAGAGGATGAAACATCCTCACAAGATACGTCTTTCGCAATTTCCTATACAAATTAGTAAAAAGAAGAAATGAAAATAGAAAACATTTCCTCAAACCATAGGACCTAAGAGGTTGAATCTTGTAACAAGGCATGATGCTACTCTCTTCATGTCTGACACAGAAAGCCCCTTATATTCAATGAGCAGAACACCACAGACAAGCTGAAACAATAACCTTGTCCCAAATCCAGCTGAAGTTCCCTTTGAACTTTCTAGCTTTCCTTTCTGGCCATAGATACCAGAGAACCTTCTTTATGGAAACTGAAACCTCTAAATTCAGTAAGTAGAAACCAACATAGAAAATCCTTGATTGACCAATTCACATCTGTTATCATTATAAGTTATAACATCATGCACCCTGTTCTGGCCCATGTGTAATTTTGTTTTTCAGTTGAATAAATGATCATATAATGTGATGTTTGCTATGGCAAATGTTTTTGTCATGATTTTCTTATTTTTATTGCTTTTACATTGGTTACAGGTAGGGCTACGAATTGAGCATCCTCAAGAACTAATAAACAGCATACAGGTTTTTATCTAGTCGAATTGTTTCAATACCCTTGTTGTTTTTTTTAGTGTTACTATACTGATGACAAGTGCTCCATATTGCTCATGTAATATAAGAATAGAGTCCCAAATGTCATTCCCACAACAACTTATTAGTAACCTTTAGATTCTCAAAACCCTTGTGTTATCTAGAAAATTGAAATTGAGTTGAGAGATTATGCAAATTATTTAAAAGTGAAATTAAGAGGAATTAAACTGTGATTTTGAAACAACAGAAGAACTCTCTAATGGCTCTATGGTACCTAGAGCTGGGCTTCACTTGTATTCAATTGTTAATTTGTATTTTCTATAATTTGATAGTTAACTTCAGAAGTCAATACCTCGGCTAATTCTGTTAGCAATCAATGGTCATGACTCTTGAGATACTAATAATCTATTCTCAATTTAAATTCCCTATTTCCTCATTTAAGGAAATGAGTTAAATAAAACAAGCATGAACTATTAAGATGTTAAATGACTTTGTGGGACTCTTTCACTTGATGCATTCTAAACAGATAATTTCAAATGAGCTAACTTCCCACAATGCATAGTATTATAAGTCTGAATTCACAATCCAGCTGGTGCAGAATTGTTGTTAATTTTGTTATTGCATTATCATATTGATCAAGAATAGGGAACAAATGTTTTAGGTTTGAGGATAGAGTTTTCTTCTCCATCTTTTGTTATAATCTGAAACTTCCTTAGTTGGAGCTTAGTTGCCTATTGAGTGAGTTTTTTTTTTTTTGATTTTTTTTATCTTCCCCTTTCCATAATGGGAAGGTATATGCTAAGTTTTTATAATGTTTTATGTTTTACTATGATTCTCCTGCTTGACAAGAACTAGGACCAAAATAAGTTTATCATGTTGACAGTCCTGTCAGTGATCTACAATATATTAACTATTAATCACCATCATTTTTTATTTTGGGGAGGAATTTATTTCATTGCTACAAAAATTTTTGGGGCATAGAAGAGATGATCATGATAACTTCATACTCAAATCAATGTGATGTAGTAATTAACTTGTTCTGTATTAGCAGAAGCTTTTCATTTGTAATAAAAGCTATTTCTCAGACATATTTATCTATTTGTCATGATTAAGATGCATGCAATTTTTTTCATTTAAATGTGTAGTATGCTGAATTGGCTTCCGAGGTTTGTCATGGACGTGGTAAAATTCCAGTGGCCGATTACAAAGTTGCGAATTATATTGACAAGGAGGATTTCAATGATGTATCTGATTCAGGGGTGACAAATCGTAGTTGCTACTCTTTCTGCATGTGTCCAGGTGGGCAGGTAGGTGTTCTCATTTTACTTGTATATCATATATCATTTTAATTGGAAAACGACCTCTTTATGGTGCTGAGTCCATGCACATAAATGTAAATGTCATGGTATAGATATTTACTGATTGATTTACCAAGGGGGAAGAGGGAGGCGTGTCTGGCACATTTGTATCATTAAACTATTATTTCAGTGTCTTAATTTACCTCAGCCATTATCAGATGTCATCAACTGGTACTGAACTACAGAAAATTGGAACTTTTAGGTTGTTCTCACTAGTACAAGTCCATCAGAAATATGCGTCAATGGTATGTCATTTTCTCGGCGAGCATCTAAGTGGGCAAATGCTGCACTTGTGGTGACTGTCACAACAAAGGATTTTGAAGCTTTGAATTATTATGGTCCTCTTGCTGGGGTCAAATTTCAGGTAGGTCTGAATTCTGTTAATCCTAGTTTTGTGTTGTTGTTAGGATGTATAAGGTATAAAATGAGATCTGAATAAGGACAACTGTTAGTCAGTTAGTCCATCAGTTAGTTAGTTAGATTAGTTTAGTTAGGTGGAATTGATTATGAATAGTATTAGGGGAAAATCAGATCAGACTGGATCATTATGTGAATTTGGCAGTTTTTTTTTTGAAAGAAGAAATCTTTTGTGAATGGGAAACCCTTGAGGAGATATCTCCTCATCTTAATAAAAGTGGTCAATTTCACTGTTTCTTTATATCATTTATTTTTTCTCTTTTCCTGGTTTGTAGCTGTTCCTATGACTTTTAGTATTTAAACTATGTTCTACTGTCCTTTGTTGAAATTATGGGGATTTTAGGGTAGGGAAGAAATATTATATAAATATTATTTGCATTGCTTATAAATAAAAGAGGCTGTAATTATTTGTCTTAGAGTTGTAGTAAATATAGGAAATAGGGAAAGCCTATCAATAAATGCATGAAATAAGGACAGTTGATTACAAATAATGATGTAATTATGCTAAATATTTAACAGCATTAATTATGCTAACATCCTTCATTTCTTTTTTCATCTTTATTATTATCAAAAGCAAAGTGTGAAGTTAAATGTGGGATCTTTTGTCCAGTTATTTTAATAATAAATCTTTCTTTCATTCCATAGAGCCATATTTCAATCCTTGAATTATTAAATAATAGAATATGTAAATCTAGTTCCCGTTTCTCTGGCCTTTCAGCATAGGTGCCATGAGAAATGGACCAATATGTTGCATCAGATGAAAAATGTGCAACTAGTTTGTCAGTGTTTTGATGTTATAAATTGACTGTATCTCGGTTTTATCTAATACTTTTATTATTTAGAGAGAGTTCGAACAAAGAGCTGCTATGATGGGAGGAGGAAATTTTATAGTGCCTGTCCAGACAGTTACAGATTTTCTTGAGAACAAGTTGTCAGGTAAAATTATCGACCATTACCTTTTATTTATTATTCCCAGGTTCCCAGCTTATAGATGAACTTAGCTTGACTAGTTTGTGCCAGTAACATCTGTACCCCCATCAAGTTATCGATTGGGTGTGAAGGCAGCAAACCTCCATCAACTATTTCCCATTCATGTAACTGAAGCTTTGAAACATTCACTTGTAACATTTGACAAGGAGGTTTGCAGTTTCCCATGTTCTTCAAATTATTATTCCATAGTCTTTTATAAATTTATCCAGCAAAACTACTATGGACATTTTTTTAATTCAGACTTCTTAACTTTTCAGTTACCAGGATTTATCTGCAATGATGCTCTCCTTCATGGTGTAGAGGTAATAAAAATACATGCTATTCATTTTGGTTTGGTCTAATATCAATATGTTCTACTGTATTTATGGATTTACCAAACTTCTGCAAATTATTCCCCTGCTTCTGCTTCCTGCTTCAGTCTGCTGTTGTTGGTTAAAACTTCTGCACAAAGCAAGTGATTATCCATACTTTGCTTCAGAACTGTTATTTGTTTGTGCTAAACATTGTTTTGGTTCCAGACTAGGACTAGTTCTCCAATCCAAATTCCACGCAATGGTGACTCTTACGAATGCACTTCGGTAAAAGGACTATATCCAGTTGGTGAAGGAGCAGGCTATGCTGGTGGGATCATTAGTGCAGCAGTAGATGGAATGCATGCTGGTTTTGCTGTGGCAAAAAAATTCAGCTTGTTTCATGGAGATGTTGAGTCTGTTCTGGGCAAGGCTCAAAATGTTGGAGTTGTCAAGTACTAGGAAGATCTAAGTTTCTTCAGACACTGTCTTTGGTGGGAGGAACGCCAACTTAAACAACTTATCTTCTACATTTTTTGTATATTGATCAGCTGTAGATATTAGAAATGGTTCCATATTGCTGTTACACTACTAAATTTTTGAGGTAATATTTGTTTTTTTTTTCCTTGTCCAAACAGAGTTGTCAGTTTCAGCTTGTCGTGGAAGAACATTGATGATAATTGCCACATCTATCTCTGTCATATTTGCTAACTAGGTTGTCTTCCAGGCTGGTGAGCCGAGATAGGAATTATCATTTTCAACATTCATTTAGGTGGCTGTCCTTGACATAAATTGAATAGCATGCCAAATGTTCGCTTGCTGCCAGGAAGTTGATACTTGTAGCAAGGACCTGTGAATATTGGATTCAGTGGCTGCAATTTAGGAAGATCACAAATTTGACAACATGCTGAGCAAAAAAAATAAAAAAATTGACAACATTCATGTGGCTACCCATGATATCTAGAAACACAGAATGTAGTATTTTACTAAAGCAATTGTAGACGGTGGCACCATTAAACTAGAGACGTATGCTCAAGTTCTCAGTAATGCTATGTACACTTTTTTTTTTTTATTGAAAAAACATGGATCTATCATAGTACCGGTCTGCTCAATGTATTAACAACCGAATTGACTGTTGCAAATAGTCCCTGAATCGGTTGTTTTCGGTCCCATACCTTATCATGTTATTCAATTCAATCAAAATTGACTGTTGAATCAATCAAATTATGATTCAAAGCTAACATTGCGATATATAATCCAGCTTTAACAACAATGGTAACTAACGTCAATATGATCTTTAGCTATTATGGGGAGCTTGCTTATAATGTTAAGTAAATGTTTGTTAAATATGTTTGTCTTTTTTGTTTTAAATTATGGTATTCTCGTAAATTTTAGTTTGAGCAGCCTAGGTTCTACTAATTAAATAAATCACAGTGAACGCGTGAATTTGGGTTCAAATCCTATTTTACCAACAAGTAATGGAAGCAAGAGAAAATGTTTCCACAAACAGATCCACGAAATATAACTCCTTTTTTATTAGTATGAAATGTAACAGACAGAAAGCTAGGGTACAAAGTTCCCACTGCATCAGCAACTACACAGGGGCATCACATAGCTGGGCATGAAACAAACAAGCTAAAAGGTAACAATGATTGAGCTCCTTCTTTCGTCAACCAATCCGCACAAGAGTTTCCTTGTCTCAAAGTAAGCTTGAAAGAGAGATCCCAAGAGGATTGCTCTAGGGATCGAATAGTAGCAATGACAGCTTTTAACCACAAACAACTCCTCTTGAAATAAGTTGAATCGAAAGAGTTGAATCTGTCTCACAGATCACACGCGAGTATCCAACTTCCTTGGCCACTTTAAGTCTATAGTAGATAGCATAAAGCTCAGTTGTGGTGTTGGTTGAAAAATCATAGCTGCCTATGAAACCTGAAATCTAATGACCCAAATTATCAGAGAGCACACCACCAAACCCAGATGGACTAGGGTTGCCAAAAGAACTTCCATCGATATTAATCTCAATGACATGAGGTTGGCGGAGGTTCCCAATTTACAAGAGTTGCCACCTTCATTCGTTGCAACTCCAGTTGGGTGTTCTGATCTGTAAACAGCAGAACCATGATCTGATTATGAATGTACCAAGGAGACCAGATATTGTTGTTGAAAATAGTTTCATCGTGCTCTTGCTGAATCATCCAACAAGAAAAGCCAAAGATGAGTTGATGTTTGCCTTGAATGTGATGACGTAAACAAGAAGTTGCATCCATGGTGTACAAAGATGGGGAAGGATCAAGCTGCATCATTCACCAAGTTTGTTGAGAAAACGGACAATCACGAAGAGTATGAAACCAAGTCTCATGAGCTGCTCCAGACCTACAACAAGAAGGATCAAAAGAGATATGCCGCATAAAGCGGAAGAAGTTAGTAGGAAGGCTTCCTCTATTAGACAGCCAAATGTGTGAATAGCATTACTGAAGCTTTGTTTTCCGCACCTGGGACCACGACTTTGCACAAGTAGAATGAAAAGCTAGCTCACCGTTCAACCACGCATAAGCAGATTTAGTATCATATTCCCCCGAGGATGAGTGACTCCATGTGATAGTATTAGGCATAGCATAATTAAGGAAAAATAGAAAGAGTCTCACGAATCTCCACTGAGATATTTGTGAATAAAAAATCAAAGTGCCATTGGCCATCATGCACCCTAAGATGCAAATCCCTCTCATGAACCCCATCAATCTTCTAGCGCAAGTTTCCTCCTAACAACCACAAATAAAACCAAAAGGAGCACTCCGCGTCACCAATACAAATTGAAAAGCCCGCTTTAAGATGAGCGAGACCTTCCATGATAGAGAACCAAGAATAGGAGCACCCTTTTGTGAGATCAAGATGCAACAAATTCGAGTGGCCAACATACTTGGCATAAAGCATTTTGACCCACAACTTGATGGGATCATGCATTGAAGCCCACACATGTTTCCCTAACAACGCAATGTTCACCTATCGACATTTCCGAACACCCAAACCACCCTTTTGGCGTGATTTACTAGTAGTGCCCCAGGGCAAAAGAACCTAAATGGTGTTTTTTACAAAATATTTACCGATAAGGGGTTGTTTCAAAACTATTTACAAAACTGGGGCTGTGTAACATAAATTATTTACCAAAATGGGGCTGTGTAACATGCCTGAATTAGGCATGTTACAACACGCCTAGATTGGGCGTGTTGTAACATGCCTAATTCAGGCATGTTACAGCTGCCCCAATTTGGTAAATAAGCCCCCCCCCCCCCGTTCCGCAGTTTCTTCATATCTTGGCTTCCGATGTTCTCTGTCTCTGCTAAACTGCCAACCATTCTGGTATTTTTTGGTTTTTTTAGAGATTTTTGAAGTTGTTTTGAGTGACGAGAAGCATGAGTTCAAGTGGTCATTCTGTTCGCGTTTGAGGGGTTAGGGTTTGCTGGGCATGGTTAGGTTGTGTTTAGGGTATGGTCATGTGACGTTAGTTTGTGGTTAGGGGTTAGGGTTTGGTGGGCATGGGACGTGACGTTTGGGCCAGGGTTGGGGTAGGGTTAGCTTTCATGGTCATGTGACGATGGTTTGCAGTTAATGGTTTAGGGTTTGGTGGGCATGGTATGTGACGTTTGGGCTAGGTTTGGGGTAGGGTTAGGTTTCATGGTCATGTGACCATGAAACCTAGGGTTGGGTTGTGACATTTA
>PYAF01002927.1:99670-122753 GCA_007407185.1 Glycine tomentella | reverse complement strand
ATATGCTAAAATCAATTTTATGAAGAATAATCGATTACATCCAGTGGTAATCGACTAATGCAGTCCTACACTTAAATCATGTTTGTGAAGAATAATCGATTACATCTAATGGTAATCGATTAAGGCAGAGTGACTAAGTTTATCCAATGAGCATGTAATCGATTACAACACCATGGTAATCGATTAAAGCAGTCACACGGCCAAATTTCAAGTATGCTGAGTTGTGTGTAATCGATTAACCCGATAAGGTAATCGATTAAAGTGTTTATGCTTGGTTTTCCAGAAACCTTAAGAACAAATAAATCGATTAAGATTTAGCCAGTAATCGATTATTGCTTCTATATGTTGTTTTCTTAGCTTTCTCTTAAGTTTCTAATTAACTACTTAACTCCTCTATGATGCAATACTTAAATGATACATGAATGCTATAATGGCTTGGATCATCATGATGCTTTCAATCCTTTTACATTAAATCACAAACAATCGTCTACAATGCTTGAGCCATGTTGAAAGCCAAAACTCCAAGACTTGCACCTTGATTGAATCTTCACTTGATCTTCATTCAGCTCCCCCTCAACTCAACACCTCCCTCAACCGTCCTCTGATGTTTGAAGGAGAGTACTTCAGTTTTTGAAAAAATAGAATGAAAATCTTTATTCAATCAAATGATCCAGGTGCTTGGAATGCAATAGAAAAAGGTTCTGTTATTCCTATAAAAACTATTGGTAATGATATGATTCCCAAAGAATGGGATGAAATGACAGATGCTGAAAAGAGAGTTCTTCAATACGATTTTAAAACTAAGAATATGATTACTTCAGCACTTTCCTTTGATGAATTCTTTAAACCACTGAAAGTATATCTCAGCTTCAAACAAGATTCACTCACATAGTAAATCATCTTCTTGGTCTTGGAAAGATCTTTGATGCTGAAGAATGGAACATCAAAATCTTGAAGTGTCTCACAAGACCATGGAAACCAAAGGTGACAACAATCAAAGAATCAAAAGATCTATCCAAAATGTCCATGACTGCACTTTTTGGTAAGCTTCTTGAGTATGAACTTGAAATGTCACAACTAACCAATGCAAAAGATGCAGAAAAGAAACAAAAAAGCATAGATTTGAAAGTTGCATCCTCAAAGATGGAAGACTCAAGTGAAGAAGATGAAGAAGACAACATGAATCTAATTGTCAAAAAGTTTAACAAGTTCTTGAGAAGAGACAAGAACAGAAAGTTCACAAAGAATAACAGCAAAAGGAGTGACAACAATTTCACTTGCTTTGAATGTGGTAAGCCTGACCACATTAAATCTGAATGTTCTATCTTTTTGAAAAAACAACAAGGTGAAAACAAGATAAAGAAAGAAGGAAAGCCTAAGAGAGCCTACCTAGCTTGGGAAGACAATGAGTCAATAACTTCTGAATCATCAACTGAAAAAGAAGAAGCAAGTGTGTGTTTCACTTCCACAATAATTGAAGATGATGAATCCTCAAGTGCTGAAACTGAGGTAAATTCTGAATTTGATCAAGTTGTTGATGCTTTTCAAGAAATGCATGAAGAGGCTCAAAAGCTTGCAAAATCCAATAATAGGCTAAAAGAAAATCTTAGATGGCATGTCACAAAAATTGCAGAATTGCAAACTGAGATTTGTAACCTAAAAGAAGAAAATAAAAAACTTGTTTCAAGTTACAAAATGAATGGATGTGTGTGTGCTTCTTCTTCATTTAATGTTGACAAATACAATGATTTGCAAAAAGAGTTTGATGAGTTAAAAAAAAATCAAGGTGAAAAACATATGGTAGTACTTTCAGGAAATAATTACTTGGTTGATCTCTTGAAAAAACTTTATAAAGGAAAATGCAATTTGGTTGAAATGCTAAGTGTGAAAAAATATACTAGAGATACTTCTGGATTAGGTTACAAACATGGATCAAAACCTTATAAAAAACCAAGTTTGTGCATCCAAAACAGAAATATCAAAAAGTTGTTCCAAAAGTAAGGTTTGATCACATGACTTATTTTGAAAGAGCATCAAAAACTGTAATTTGTAACTATTGTATGAAGAAAGGTCACACATCTAATAAATGTTATGATAGGAGATTCTATGTGCCAAATGGAGAATGCATTTAGGTACCAAAGAAAAGGAAAATAGCTAACCCCTATGGACCCAATCTCAATTGGGTACCTTCTTTTATAAATTGATTTGAATTTTGTAGGTATGTCGAAGAGCAAGATCTTCATTATGGTATCTTGATAGTGGATGCTCTAGATATATGACTGGTGACATATCAATGCTCACAAATTTTACTCTTAAAGATGGTGGATTTGTCACATATGGATACAACAACAAAGGTAAGATAATTGGAGAAGGTAATATAGGAGACAATTTTAAAACCATGATCAGAAATGTTCTTTATGTGGAGGTTTAATGCACAATCTCCTAAGTATAAGCCAACTTTGTGATAAAGGGTTCAAAGTGTCATTTAATGACAGTTGCTACATGATATGTGATGTACAAAATGGTGAGGTAATTCATATAAGTAAGAGAAAAGGTAATATCTATTTACTCTACATAGGTTATGCATACTTTCACAACACTTCTTGCCTAATAGGTAAAATTGATGAATCTTGGCTATGGCATAGAAGAACAAGTCACATTAACATGCATCATATGAACAAGCTGATTAAAAAGGATTTAGTCATTGACTTACCCAAACTCAAGTTTGAAAAGGACAAATTATGTGATGCTTGTCAAAAGGGGAAACAAACAAAAAATTCTTTTCAAAATAAAAATGTTGTTTCTACTTCAAGACCCCTTGAATTACTTCACATAGATTTGTTTGGTCCTTTTAGAACTATGAGTTTAGGAGGTAATTACTATGAGCTTGTTATTGTTGATGATTACTCTAGGTTCACATGGGCTTTGTTTTTGAAATCCAAGATTGATGCTTTCAATTCTTTTAGAAAATTGGCCGAACTTACTCAAAATGAAAAGGGAAGCAAAATTATCTCAATAAGAAGTGATCATGGTGAAGAATTCCAAAATGAACATTTTGAAAAATTATGTGAAGAAAATGGAATTAACCACAATTTTTCAGCTCCAAGAACTCCCCAACAAAATGGTGTTGTGGAGAGGAAAAATAGATCCCTTGAAGAAGGTGCAAGAAATCTTCTTAATGAGACAAATTTGCCTAAGCGTTTTTGGGCTGATGCTATAAGTACAGTTTGCTACACTTTGAATAGATTGCTAATAAGGTCTATTTTAAAGAAAACTCCTTATGAACTATACAAAGGTAGAAAACCAAATATTTCCCATTTAAGAGTATTTGGCTGCAAGTGTTTTGTTTTAAATAATTGTAAAGAATCACTTGGAAAATTTGATGCTAAAACTGATGAAGCTATCTTTCTTGGATATTCATTACATAGCAAAGCATATAGAGTTTTCAATAAAAGAACCTTATGCATGGAAGAATCAATACATGTTATTTGTGATGAATCTAATCCCTCCAAAGAGGAAAAGAAGTGTGATATTGATGCAGGTCCTTTGGAGGAGTTCATTCAACTTAATGATTCAATGGATAGAGAAAAGGAAGAACCAATGGTTGAAGCTAAACAATCAACACCAATCTAAGAGCCAAAAGATTAGAGAACTACAAGAGATCTCTCCCTTGACAATATCATTGGTGAAGTTTCAAAGGGGGTATATACTAGATCATCATTGAAAAATCTCTGCTGTAATATGGCTTTTGCTTCACAAATAGAATCTAAGAACATTGATCAAGCCTTAATTGGTGAGCATTGGATGCATGCCATGCATGATGAATTGAATCAATTTAAGAGAAATGAAGTTTCGGAACTTGTTCCTAGACCTTTTTCTCTCAAACCTATTGGCACTATATAGGTTTTTAGAAACAAACTTGATGAGAGTGGAATCATAGTCAGAAACAAAGTTAGATTGGTTGCAAAAGGTTACAACCAAGAGGAAGACATTGACTATGAGGAAACCTATGCACCAGTTGCAAGATTGGAAGCCATTAGGTTATTACTTGCATATGCATGTCTAATGGATTTTAAACTTTTTCAAATGGATGTTAAAAGTGCTTTCTTAAATGGATATATTGAGAAGGAATTCTATGTGGAGCAACTTCCTGGTTTTGTAGACTTCAAATATCCAAACCATGTTTTCAAACTTAAGAAAGCTCTTTATGGTTTAAAACAAGCTCCAAGGTTTTGGTATGAGAGATTAAGCAAATTTATGCTTGAACAATCTTTCACAAGAGGACATGTTGATAAAACCTTGTTCATCAAAAGGCAAAGCAATGATATCTTATTAGTTCAAGTATATGTTGATGATATAATTTTTGGTTCAACTAATCAATTGTTGTGCAAAGAATTTTCTATCTCTATGCAGAGTGAGTTTGAAATGTCAATGATGGGGGAGTTAACATTCTTTCTTGAACTTCAAGTGAAACAAATAAAGAATGGGACATTTCTAAATCAAACCAAGTATTAGCTTGAAGTGATAAAAAAGTTTGAAATGGATAAAAGCAAAGATGTTGCAACCCCAATGGTAACATCAACTTATCTTGATTCAGATGAAAAAGGAAAGAAAGTTGATGATGAGGCAAAATTTAGAGGAATGATTGGATCTTTACTGTATTTTATAGCTAGTAGACCTAATATTATGTTGAATTTGTGTTTGTGTGCAAGATATCAGGCAAATCCCAAAGAATCACACCTTATTGCAGTCAAAAGGATCCTCAAATATCTCAAATCAACACCAAAAGTTGGTCTTTGGTATCCTAAAGGTGCATCACTTAATTTAGTAGGATATTATGATTCTGACTTTGCAGGGTGCAAATTGGATAGAAAAAGCATTAGTGGAACTTGTCACCTACTAGGCAGCTCACTAATATCTTGGCATTGCAAGAAGCAATCTTGTGTTGCTTTATCAACAGCTGAAGCTGAGTACATCTTTGCTGGAAGTTGTTGTGCTCAAAACCTTTGGTTAAAACAACAATTGCAAGATTTTGGTGTAGAATTAAAAGAAATACCTCTGCTATGTGACAACACAAGTGCCATCAACATTTCCAAGAATCCAATAATACACTCAAGGACCAAACACATTGAGATAAGACATCATTTCCTTAGAGATCACATCCAAAAAGGTAACATCAAAATTGACTTCATTGATACTCGCAATCAATTGGCTGATATATTCACTAAACCTTTGGCTAGAGATAGATTTTATACTCTTAGAAATATGCTAGGTATCCTTGATGAGTCTTACATTTGCCAGCATGCTTGCTATGTGATTATCTATTTGAATTAGCTTCTTACTTGATTAATCATCACATTTGTTTATTCTGATATTACTACTAGAATAATCGATTAAAGCACGTATTAATCATCAAATGAACTTGAAACATTGTTAAGAATGAAATTTGTGCTTATGTAATCGATTACACACCTAGGATAATCGATTATTCTTCATAGGAAATAATTCTTGAAAATTAATTTCTCTGGAATAATCGATTAAGCCATCGGATTAATCGATTACTCAGCCTAAAAATTCTTTTACAAAAATTCAATTCACTGGAATAATCGATTACAATGAATGGTAATCGATTAAATTGATTGAAAAATTGTTTGAAACTCGAATTCTCTCCGCAATAATCGATTACTTGTCGAAATAATCAATTACAGCTTATGCAGAAACTGATTTTGCTTATGAATTAATCAATTATTCATGGAGTTACTGTAGAATCTGCAAGATTTTCTTGGAATTTGTAACTGCTCAACTGCCACCTGATTCAAATTTGAATCTACTGTGCTTTAAAGTTAGTAGGTTTATTCAAAATAACTGTTACTCATTTCAAATTTGAACTTTAGAGCTCAAAATCTTTTATAAATACATCCTATGTTAAAGGAAGAAATCACACTATTTTCATCTTCAATCTTAAGCACTACTGTGTTTTTCTTTCTTTCCTCCGAGTCTAGAAACTCTGTCCAGTAGCCTTTCCTCACATATTCACCATGTCTGCAACTAAGAGATCCAAATCCTCTAAGAGAAAGAGTGTTGAAACCTCTAACCCTGCTGTGAATAGGTTAGACCATTGGTTTCCTGCTGAGAGAGATAAAATGATATATCTTCAGTTTAATGCCACCAAACTCATTTGTCCTCCCACACACCTTGACTGGTTTATTAGAGAAGGTTTTCAATTCCTTGCTATGATTGAAACTTAGGGATTGAAAAGGTTTGTTGAGATGAAGGGTACCTTTTATCCTGAATTAGTGAAGGTGTTCTACACTTGTGCTAAGGCTTCTATGGATGGGACACTCTTGTCCCAAGTTAATGGAGTAGCCATGGAAATTACTCCTGTAGACTGGAAAGCTGTTGTTAGTATTTCCTTTGAAGGTGAAAGGAAATTTAAAGAAGAGGCTGGAGGTTATAATTGTAAAATATAGGAACACTTCACACTTAACCAAGAGGAGGGGGGGTGAATTGGTTAGGCTTGGTAATTTTAAAAAAAAATTCTTAAGCAAAATCAGAGTTTCCCTTAGGATCTTTATCACTTTTGAAACCAATTCAATCAAATACTCAGCCCAAGGTATCCAATAGCTCAAAATTGAATTGATAAGCAAAGCAATACAATCAAGATAGAGGCAAGAATCAAAACACAAAAGATTTATACTGGTTCACTTCAAACACTATGAAGCTACATCCAATTTTCTTCCACTCAACCCTATAATGGAGTTCCACTATTGCAATTTTTTGTTCTTACAAGTAATTACAAAGTCTTCCTTTATCAACTCTAGTAAAGTATAGAAATCTAAAACACTATTAGATTCTTAGAGACAAACCCACTGAGAACACTACTCAATACAAACCCTAGAGAAACCCTATCTCTAGTTTACAAGTAAGAAACCCAATTACAATAGACACAAACTTACATCCCAAATCAAAATGAAAACTACAGAGAGATTAAGGAGAGAAACAACCTGATGATCCAATGATTAACAATGCAAGTGATGGATTAACACAAGTTGAATTGACAAATTAAATCATCTTCCCTTAATCTTGAATGAATTCTTGCTCAAGATTGACTCACAATCTCATGATCAATGTAGAAGTAGAGCAAGCATGTAAAAACACTTTGAAAACACTGAGAAAGGCTCTTAGAACTGTTTTGGCTTGATGGGTATCAATATTCAACGTTCTTAAAATCAAGCAAAGTGATTTCCTATTTATAACAAAAAAACGTAACAGAAATAATCGATTAATACGCGCCTAATAATCGATTGTTTTGCTTATGTAATCGATTAATCCAAGAATGTAATCGATTAAAATGTTCATAAGCATTTTTGGAATTTCTATAACGGAACAAATAATCGATTATTCCGTCTTGTAATCAATTAAAACAGAAGATCCATGTTTTTCAAAATACACTATGTAATCGATTACTCGAAATGATAATCGATTAAAGCAGGAGCCATAGCCTTTCTGATTACACTGTGTAATCGATTACTAATCGGGTAATCGATTATCTAGTACAAAATTTAGAATTTAAACATAACAAGTAATCGGTTACCACCTATGGTAATCGATTAAAGCAGGGAATGACTATTTTCAGATAAGCCTATGTAATCGATTACAGTATACTGGTAATTGATTATCCTTGCAGTTCTTAAAATACATATTTAAGCATGTAATCGATTACTACCTATAAGTAATCGATTAAAATGTTCAACAAGGCATTTTTCTAAAAAACAAAGGTATAATAATCGATTAATCCGATATGTAGTCGATTATAATGTTCATGAAAACTTTTCCAAAATAAGTGAAGAACAAAATAATCGATTAATACGATATTGTAATCGATTAAACAACAAGAAAACCATTTTTCCAAAAACCTTTGAAACAAGTTTGAAACTTAACCATTTTATGAAAGCCTTATGATTTTTATTAAACCATTTTAAGTTATTTGTGAGTTAGAATGAATGCAATGCTTTAGGATTATCATAATTGCTTTTCTCTTACATTTTATTCTAATTAATCTCCAAGTTGTCCTTTGCATGTTTGAAAGCTCAAAACTTTAGTCTTGAATCAATCTTTGCTTATGCTTCAAGCAACTTCCCCTGAATTCAACAATAATAGGCTGGAAACCTATAGGGGGATGCTTCTTGACCCTCAAATGAGGCTGAAGTTTAGGCTAAACACTGGCCCAATGACTCATGAAGATAGACTTCTTCATTACATAATCACCGGCAAAAAATTAAAAATAATATAAATTAGTTAAAAAATTAGGCAAATGGTGCAATGGGGAAAGAAATTGGGAATCTGGGGCACCCAAACTGGGGCGTGTTTCACCAACATGTGACACGTGGCAGCCATGCAGACGAGGCGCGGTGTGATCGCAAACTTTGGAAGGTCATAACTTTTTACTAGGATGTCCGATTGAGACGAAATTGATGGCCACGCGCTCGAAATTGAGAGGAGAAGCCCTAGGTAAATTTCCAAAGGGCATTTGGCCAAATTTTTTTCCCAAAAGAGGCCTCTAAGTGCCTCAAGATTGCGATTTAATCTTCGAACACCCCAAAAATTTCTTGTTTTCTATTTTTTTATTCAATTATTGAATTGCATGCTAGTGATAAATTTGTCTAATTACTTCTCTGAATTTCGAGCATTTTGACATAAAATCCGCCTTCATCGGATATTCCTATCAAAATGGTGTAATGTTTTTTTGGTATTTTTATTTACCAAAATTATATTGTAGATTTTTAAACAATTTCAGTTTAAAAATTAAAAAATGACAATATTGTGGTCGCAATTTTACCGTATATAATTAAATGTGCATATAATTTTTAATTTTTATTCACCCATGATTGTTTAAGTTGATGTTTTTATTTTTACATCTCAATGTCTGCAAAAAATTAGCCCAAATTAGGTGTACGATATGTCCTTCAAACAGTCAAAACTTTTGATAGAAATGTCCGATGGAGGCGAACGATATGTCAAAATGCTCGAAATTCAGAGAAGTAACTAAACAAATTTATCACTAGCATGCAATTCAATAACTGAATAAAAAAAATTAGAAATCAAGAAATTTTTTGGGTGTTCGAAGATTAAATCGCAATTTTGAGGCACTTAGAGACCTCTTTTGGGAAAAAAATTGGCCAAGTCCCCTTCGAGAAGCTGCCCATGGCTTCTTCTCTCAATTTCGAGCGTGTGGCCACCAGTTTTGTCTCAATCGGACATCCCAGTCAAAAGTTATGACCTTCCAAAGTTTGCAACCACACCGCTTCTTGTCTGCATGGCTGCCACGTGTCACATGCTGGTGAAACACGCCCTATTTGGGCGTGTTTAAACACGCCTAAACCAGGCGTGTTTGGGTGCCCCAGATTCCCAATTTCTTTCCCCATTGCACCATTTGCCTAATTTTTTAATTAATTTATATTATTTTTAATTTTTTGCCCATAATCACCTATATCTTGACCCCAAGATCCACTAATCATGCCCAAGCCACTAATGATGACATACAACTTGTGTATGGCATAAAGAATTCCATTCAGATAAATTGGATTCTCATTCTTGAGGATATTATGCTTAAATCCAAAAGATTGATGAATTATCCTTTTCCATATGCTGTTCTAGTTTCCAGATTTATTGGTTACTTCAATATAGATGTCTCTAATGAGGTTGTTGACAATACAAACTCCAACAATAGCCTCATCAAAGAGAAATAGCTTACCAAGGTTGGGATGGTCAAGACCCCTTATGGATGGCAAATGGCTGGACAACAAATCCTTGTTGTTGGAAATGAAGAAGAAGCTGATGAAGAAGCAGAAGATGAAGGCCCTGCTGAACCTTCTTATAGTCCATTTGAATATCTCATGATTCAAAAAATGGATGCATTATTGTCATTACATCATGAGCACAAGACTGAGACTAATTCATCTTTGGAAGAGATAAACTCTAGGCTAGAAAACATAGAAGCTAGGCTTGTTGTTAAGACTCTCGGCAAGCATACCGTTTTATGGTTGCAAGTTACAAAATTTATAGAAGTTTGTCTCCACAGGGGTTTGAGTTTACTTTGGTTAATTTAAATATAGTTCTAATAGTTTAATAGTTTATTTACAGAGAGTGTAAATGACAATTCATTTGATGTGATAATGAAACGTAAAATATAACAAATGTGAAAACAAAACTACGGAAATAAATAAATTGAGTTTAATTCAAGAAAAGCGTAGGATTGGATTTCAACATTCTTATCCTTTTTGTATCTAATTAATCTTATCATGCATAAACCATTTTCTACTCTTATTGATGCACACGTATCGTATCCCAAATCGATCCCTCGCATTTGAGAATCCTAAGAATATTTACTAGATATCGATCCCTTGCATATCAAAATAAATACCCCAGCATTAAGAATTAAAAACGCGTGCTTATGCAATTAAAACGTTAAGCCCTATTCCTAGCAACGTAATGTGATAAGTAATTTCATTCAGTTCAAACCCTAAGATTACTTTCCAGTCTCACTTAGAGTTAAATTCAAGAGACTAGTGATCAAGTAGAATCAAGCATTAAGGACATAATGAAATTACCAATAAGGAATAGAAACGATTAATGCATAAATAAATATTATAAGCGAGACATAGAGGTAAGAAGATTACATCCAATCCTCAGATAAGCTAGCTACTCATAGTGGAGAGAACCTCCTCAAGAGAAGAATTGATGAAGGACCCCATCACCGCTTCTCTCCGGTAGAGTTTCCACACTAATCCTCACTTTTCTAACCTACTTACTAATATTTAAGCTCCTAAGCCTAAGGAACAACCAAGGAAGCAAAAATGAAGCAAAATGGATGCCAAACTCCAAATTTTTGTGGCCTATTTATAGAAAACCTCCTCCTGCTTGCTTCACTGGCCCAGGTGACCATTTTCTTCATGTTTTGCTCGCCTGGGCGAGTTAAAGTTATCTCCTTGGAACTTGTGCTCGCCTAGGCGACCATTTTAGCCTGTGGGAGCTCACCTGGGTGAGTTAAAGCCTTCAACATGAAGTAATATTTGGGCTTTGGTGGATTTTGGGCCTGGATTGCTTGTAACACCTCCCATGTTTGCTATGTAAGCCCTCATTGCTTGCTTTGCTTATTCGGAAGCCTCGAAAATCCACAGAATCTATCAAAATACAAAGCATGATTAGATTAATCTTCCAAAATATGAACAACAACTTTTGTACAAGCACTAGGTGCTATTTAACTAGGTTTAGGGCAAATTTATAATGAAATCTTCTGAAATCAAAAGATAAGTGTTGGATATAGGGGGTGCATCATAAAGAATGGAAGAATATGATTCAAGATTGGTTTTGAGCTTTCAACATGTCTGGATGCTTTGAAGTTGTAATTGATTCAAGTGTAAAGAGAAAGGTTAATCTGGTGATCCATGGTCTGCATTCATTCATTCATTCATTTAAATAGATGATTTTCAAATAAAATAACAAAGCTTTAATAATTTGATTAAGGTTTTTATCTAAGTAAAAAGTTTTTGGAAAAATGCAAGTTTTACTGATTTAATTGATTACATAAGGTTATAATCAATTAATATGTTCTTCATTCAATCTGGAAAATCTTTTATGAACATTGTAATCAATTACCTACCGGAATAATCGATTATTTGATCCTTTTTAAAACAAAACTGCTTTGTTAATGAATTTAATCGATTACTTAAGGGTTGTAATCGATTACTTAGTTAATCATGTTTTTAAGCCTTGCTGTGATAGTCGATTACCACACATTGTAATCGATTACTTAGGCTATCTGAGAAAACTCACATTTTTGTTTTAATCGATTACCAAAGATCATAATCGATTACACGTTCACTTTGAAAATATATGATTTCTGCTTTAATCGATTACCAAATATTGTAATCAATTACATAGTACATTTTTTAACTTTTAAAACTTCTGTTTTAATCGATTACAGCTCGGGATAATCGATTATTTTGCTCATTACAAATCCCAGAATCATTCTTGAACAGTTTAATCGATTACATGGTTATTTTAATCGATTACATAAGAAAAATAATCGATTATTAGGCGCGTTTAATCGATTTAAGTTAGTTACAAATTTTGTTATAAATAGGATTGGAGGCTGAGCTTATTTTACAACTTTATCATTCGTATTTCTGAGTATACACAAGCCTCTTAAGCAATTCCTAAGTGATTTTCTAAGTGTTTTTACTTCTTGCCTCATTCAAAACATCAATGGGTCTTTGAATGATTCTTGAGCAAGATTGTTTTCAAGATTAAGGAGAAGTATATTTTGAGTTTGATTTCTTCTCAACCTGATTTGGTAATTCATTTGCATTCATTCATTGGATCATCAGGTTATCTCTCTCCTTAATTGTTGTGTGTAAAATTTGTTCTGAATTTATGTGTAAGATTGCTATTGTAAAGTGGGTTCTTGCTTGTATCTAGAGAAGGGTTCTCTAGTGTAAAGAACAGAGTAGTGTTCTCTAGTTCTTTGTCTCTTATAAGCTAATAGTATTTTAGATTTCTAATCTTTATCAGAGGGTTGATAAAGGGAAGATGTTGTAATTGCATGTAAGAACAGAAATTTTATAATAGTGGAACTTTAACCTAGTGTTGGTTGGAAGAAACTGGATGTAGCTTCAAGTTTTGAAGTGAACAAGTATAAATTGCTTGTGTGTTGATTCTATATCTCTATTCTCATCTAATTCATTGATCTTCTTTGATTCACATTCATTGTTCAACAAGTTCAGTTTTGATCTATTGAATTCTTGAGCTGAGACATTTGATTGGGTAAATTGATTTCTTGGTTTTGAAAGTGATAAAGATCCCGAAACTCTAATTTGATTTGATTTTAAAATATCAAGGTTTAACCAATTCACCCCCCTCTTGGTTATTGTGAAGTATTCCTATTATTTTCAATAAGTGTCTGCATTTGAAACATGAATTTAACTGAATTAGGGCACTTATCACTTGTCCTTGATGATTTTGATAAACTAGCTTAGGTTTCTTGTATTTCCTGTTACTGCTTTTGTAAGACCCTGACTTCTGGCCCGGGCGGCGTGGTGTGCCGCGCGGATAGCGCCAGAAGTTTGTGGAGAAAATCATGTCTGGAGTGTGGCGCGATCAGTGCCAGACTCTCGGGAACATGGCGCCAGGGGCGCCAAGATGGCGCGGAAGGCGCCATAGGCTTGAGAGGTTGATGCCAGAGGCGCCATAGTGGCGCGAGGGGCGCCAGAGGTTGCAGCCCGCGCGATCAGCGCCATGGTTGGGGCGGATGGCGCCATAGGTTCGGCCAGTTCACGCTAGGAGCGTGGATGTGGCACTGATGGCGCCGCAGTGTCAGTGCAGTTGGTGGACAGGACCAGTATAAAAGGGCTGTCGCATTTTTAGGAGAGGAAATCTTCTCTTCTTCTTCCTCCAGCGCCCCACCACCATTTTTGGACCTCCCAAGCTTCCTAAACCCATAGTTCTTCACCCAAATCACTTCCAAAGCCAAGTAAATCTCCTAGAAACCAAGTGGGAGTGAGAATCCTTCCTCCATATCCTTTAAACCCCCAGAGAAACTCCTCCTCTGAGAGGGTGAAGAGAACTCGAGATTGGGCGAGGAACGACGGTGTCTCAGCTGCACCGAGGCTAGGGAAAGTTGCCCAGAGGCCTTCCTCATCAGTTCTAAGGTAAGAAACTAGAGTTTCTCTGATTGATTTATGGTTTGGGGGTTTTGATGAATAGTGACCCATCTGTGATAGAGCTATAATTAGCTCTGGGTCTAGTTGAGAGATGTGTTTAGAATGATGAGAGGAGAAAGGATTAGCTTTCAGTTTGTGATTTGGTGACTGTTGGTTTTGGCTCTAGGTTGTGCATGTGTGACTTGGACTGAGTCACCTGATTTGAGACATGCAGGAGCCATGTTGAGTGGCTGGATGGGCCTGAGAGGCCATGGAAATGGTGTCTTGTGAGACAGACCGTCCAAGCCCTATGGAAACCCTGAGTTCTTGGGTGGTGTGAGCTGTGATGCTCATTGTGAATGGCTGAAGTTGAGTCTATGGGGACTCTGAGGCCATGTTTGATCTGAGATAGACCATTGAGGGTCTATGGAAAGGCTTGTAGAGGATGAGCCTGAGGAACCTTAAGTTAGATGACCTAGGTTGATGGAAAGGACTGAGGTTCCTTTCTCTGAGACAGTTGAGGACTGTCTGATGAGCTTATAGATGTTTATGTGCTTCAATGGTCTGTGATATGCAATTGGTTGCCTTGATAGGGCTTGACACGAGGTGTCAGAGGAGCAGACCATTGTTCCAGAGGCTGGAGTTGCAGGCACAGCTGTCAGGTAAGCTCATCGCTCTGGGATTGAATCCCTTTCTCTTGTTTGCCACCCAAGAGGATGATGGTTGCATGCCATGTTTGATTATATATTGTTATGTGCATGCTGTGGAGAGAATGGCCAATGTGGCCTGTTATTATTGATTATGTGTATTTAGAGCCTGAGAGGCTAGATGAATGGTACTTGGAGTGAAACTCAGACCGTTCTAGAGATATGAATATATGATGGCCTAGGGTGTGCTGGGCTGAAATGATGAACCCTAGGATAGACACCGAGATGGTGTGAGGGTGTTTTGACACCTATGGCTTCAGGTGTGGGGCCTTGGGCCTCTGGATTGATGAACACCGTGAGAGTGTTCTGGGAGGTGATAAAGACCATGAGACAGTCAATGATGGAATCTATAAGATACTGGAATAGTATCAGGCTAGATGAGGTTCCCTAGCCAGAGGAAGAGTTTGAGGACTCCCTTGGAATGGCTGATACTCCTTAGGAGGTGCCACTGCTCTCTGCCTAAAGTCCTAAGGATGGATTGCCCTGTAAGGATGTTCCTCCTTAGGCAGTGATGATGAAAGTCCTGAGTGGTTATCCTCAGGCCAGTGACTAAAAGTCCTGAGGGATAGAGTGCCCCTGTGTGGGATGATCTCTCTCAAGCAGCGGACTGGAAGTCCCGAAGGATTGAGTGCCTCCGGTGTGAGATGATCTCTCTCGGGCATGTGACTTGGAAGTCCTGAGGGATGAGTGCCTCCGGTGTGAGATAATCTCTCTCAGGCAGCTGATGTGTAGTCCTGGAGGATTGAGAGCTCCCTGTGTGGATAGTCTCTCCCAGGAAGTGGAAAGTCCTGAGGGATTGAGTGCCTCCGATGTGAGATGATCTCTCTTAGGCATGTGATTTGAAGTCCTGAGGGATAGAGTGCCCCCTGTGTGGGATGATCTCTCTCAGGCATTGGACTGGAAGTCCTGAGGGATGGAGTGCCCCCGGTGTGGGATGATCTCTCTCAGGCATGTGCTGTGAAAGTCCTGGAGGTGACTGCCCTATATGGATGTTCTTGCCCAGGCCAGTGTATATGAAAGTCCTGGAGAGACCAGGCAGTTGACAGATATGTTGTATCTCTAAGAGAGGGCTTCCCGAGGGGATGAGAGCTTAGGGCCTCTTAGACGAGCCATGTCTGGATGAGTAAAGTCCTGAGTGAGAGTCCTCAGGCATTGTTTACATGGTTTCAGGAGGCGGTGCCTCTCTGGTATGAGGAGTGTCCAGTGGTTGACACTTATGATATAGTACCTCTGTGAGACGGGTCTGAGATGGCTTGAGAGCCAGTATAAGGAGGGATACCTCTAATGCTGATAACATCCAGTTAGTACCCAGTTAGCTGGGGAATATGTGATAACCAGGACGATGTCCTAGGCTCTGTTGTGATTTGCTTATGTGTCTGTGCTTGGGGGTGAACTAGGGTAAGGGAGGATCTCCCAGGACCCTAAGCTTACTAAGAAGTTTATCTCACCCCTATTGTGGGTTGTGGTTTTCAGGTGCTTCTAGAGGAGAGGAGCAACCACAGGGCAGGAGGCCCTAGCTGAGTGTGCTGGAGTGGTCATGGGCTGCAGATAAAGACTAGAAGAGTTCTTTTGTTTGATCTCTGTCTTGTACCCTGTATAGGGATAGGGTGTGAGTGTACACCCGTTGTACTGTACATATGTTGATGCATAACCACATATGTGGTCAAACTATGAGTTGTATGTATATGTACAGGTTATGCTTATGTGTATGAGATTATGTACCCTCCAGTTTATCTGAGTTTGGTTTGTATGTCTGCCTATGTTGTTGTGTACATGTTATATTTGGATCAACAGGGGCTTGTTTTATATGTGTTATGAGGTGATTTTATATTCCATGCATAATGTAATCAAGAAAATCGATTCTATCGCTTCCGCACCGTTTTCATATAACGCTGATAGCGCGATTCTGATATTATTAATGATAACACGTCCGTGGTGTTACAGCTTTACTCTATTTTTTTTCTTCTTTTGATTAATGTACTGTCTTTCCCTTTCCATTAATGAAATTTAAATTTCTCCTTCTCGTAATTTGCTATGCTCTCTTTTTGTCTTTGATAAGCCAAATAGGGGGAGAAAAATTGATTGATAACTAAAGAGAAAACTATGTTTTGTTCTCTGTTTTGCTCTGTTTTTTGTTGTGTTTTTACAAATTAATAATTTACAAAGTTATCTAAATCAGGGGGAGCAAACTAATGAAAGTAAATGATCAATGTTTATGCAAGCATATTTCTTAACACTTGTTCTTGGCAAAAAGGATGATTTGTTTTCAGGTTAACAAAGTTCAAGACTTATTTTTTTATCCCTCAAAGTACTTCAAAAATCAAACACATGGTCAATCAATATTTGGCATGTTTAAAACCAAAAAGGGAGGGGATTGTTGGATATAGGGGGAGCAACAAGAAGATAAAGCTTGTGATTTAGAAGAAAGTTTTGAGCTTTTGACATGCCTTGAAGATTGTAATTCAAATGAAGTGTATGAGAGGCCAATCTTTTGATCCTTGCATTGCATTGCATGCACATAATCATTTACATGCTTAAATGTTTTCATTAAAGTATCAAAGCTATTCATATTTTGAAAAGGAACTAAATGGGTAATGTTTTTGGAAAAATGTAATCTTACTACTTTAATCGATTACATAGTGGTTTAATCGATTATTTGCTTGGTTTTAAATCTGGAAAAGCTTTGATGAACATATTAATCGATTACATAACTTTTGTAATCGATTACATAGTGTAAAATGAAAGATATGCATTGCTGCTTTAATCGATTACATAAGCTATTTAGAGAGGCATGCTTCATTGCTTTAATCGATTACCATAAATTGTAATCGATTACACAAGCTGCTTCAGAAATAAAACTTCACTGATTTAATCGATTACAGCTCGGGTTAATCAATTATTTTGTTCGTTGTAAAACCCAGAATGGAGCTTTGAACACTTTAATCGATTAAGTGACAATTTAATCAGTTACATAAGTCATTTTAATCGATTATTTGGCGTATGTAATCGATTACAGTCTGTTACAAAAAGCTGTTATAAATAGGATAAAGGGTTGTCTAAAAAACTAACTTGAATACTTCAAATTTTTTGAATATACACAAGCCTTCTCAAAGTTAGAAAGTGATTTTCTGGGTTAACTAAGTTCTTGTCCCACTCTTTAATCTTCATGGGTATTGAATGATTTCTTGGGCAATAGGTTTCAAAGAAGTTTTGGAGAGCATGTTCTGAAATTCTTTTTCTGCAATTCAACTCTGATTGGTAACTCACATGTATTCATATTCAATGGATGCTATTGTAAAGGGTTCTTTGAAGCTTATGCTAGAGTAGGGTTTTCTAGGGAAGAACAGAGTAGTGTTCTCTGGTTCTTGTTCACTAGAAGTCTAATAGGGTTTTAGATTTCTATTCTTTATCTAGGGTTGATAAAGAAAGTTTGATATTAAGCTTGTAAGAACTGAAATTTATAATAGTGGAACTCTAATCTAGTGTTGATAGAAGAAATTGGATGTAGCTTCTTTTGAGAAGTGAACCAGTATAAATTCTTGGGTTGTTTTTCTATTCCTTTATCTCTATTAGTTATCTTGTTCATTTGTTCTTGGTATTATTATCATTACTCAACAAGTTCTATTTTGAGCTATTGATTTCTTGAGCTGAGTGATTTGATTGATTAAAAGTACTGTTGGTTTAAAAAGTGATTAAAATCCTTTAACTCTAATTTTATAAATAAATTTTAAAACACCAAGTTTAAACTAATTCACCCCCTTCTTAATTATTGTGGGTATTCCTATTGTTTTCAGTGTAAAACTCCCAATAACGGTACCCAAAACACAAAAGACACTAAGAGAAGCTTAAACTAGCTAGAAGAAAACAAAGGAAACCAAGATTACCTCAAGGGAACCAAAAAAGAAGGATTGGACGCTCTGTTCTCTACCGAATCCTCAAGTTGAGTTTTGAAGATTCCGCTTCGATTAAAGTGTTCCTATTCGTGCGGTGGTCCAATGGTAAGCAATGACGGCCCGTGGTGGTTAATGGTGGTGAAGGGTGGTGGGAGGCGAGGTTGGATGGGTGCTTGGATGAGGGAGAAGACCAGATTTCATGACTTTTCATGCTGGTGGCTATTTAAAACCGCCTTGATTCGCCCAGGCAAGCCAAAAAGCATACCAAAATTCGGCTGGGCGAGCTGGCCCAATTTTAAAATTTCTGGTTCAGTGAAAATTATTATCTCATGCTACATAGGTTATATCTGCAATTCCAACGGTTAAAAGTTACATATATGGGTTAGGAGTTTACCTTTAAAATTTGAAGGCGATCCAACAGTTAACCGGTCTAGAATGGTGATTTTACTAAAATAGGTTTCGGGTCAAACTTAAAATCACACAATTTCAACGTTGCTCGAATAAACTTCACATAATTTAACATCCACACTAAGCAATTGCACAAGGATAATTTACACAACAATTCAACTAATCAAATAACACAAGAAATACATTAAACATCTATTTTCAGTTATTGAAATTTCAGGGTGTTACACTTACAAGTATTCTCTAGGCCACTACTGGCACAACCCTTACACTCCCCTTAATATAAGACACTCAAGTATTATTTTATCACTAAATAACTCTTGGCTTTCTCAAACAACTGTTTGAAAATAGAATCATAAATTCCAAGACTCAAAGAGTGTGTTTACAATGAAAATATTAATCTTAGAATTGAACATTGCTAGGCAAAGAATAAACTCTTTAAGCTCAGTGTTTCTCTTGAAATATATCATTTTCTCTGAGTTCTTGACTTTATCACTTTTCTCTTGTTTTATGTCTTTTGTCTTTTCTCTCTTCATTCTTGAACGTTGAAATGAGTTGCTTTTATAACTGTTCGAGGAGAAGATCTTCATTGGGATCAATGCATTCAATATTTGATTGTTGTAAGTTTTTATGGCACAATGACAGTTGAAGGTGAAAATCTTTCTAAATAAGGCCGGCTCTGCATAAAGTAGTGGATCATTCTTGAATAAATCCTTTCTAAATCTGTCTCAATCATGTTAGATTTAAACATTAGTTTTAAATCAAGTAATAAAGAACAATCTAAAGCAGGTAGATTGTAGTATGAATGAATCCACTTGTAATTGGACTACATTATAAAAGATATAAATATTTATTTAAGCATTTAAGTGTCCTTTTGGACATGTGATAAGAGCATAGTGGATGATCCACTATTTTTCAACGTTTGTTCTATTAGAAGTGCATTGGATGCTGGATATTGCCTTTTAAGAGCAGGTACAAAATGTAGAGTGGATAACAATCATAAATTGAGCTAAAGTAAGTGTTATGTATTCTTAAATGTAAATCATTAGTAATCATAAATTTATATCTTTCTTGTTCATCAAAACTAAAGGGAATGAACGGATCACCCAGTAATGGATTGTCCAGTTCTAATAGAGGAGTTCATCCTCAAAGAAATTGATGACCACAAAGTTGTATTAGGGAGATAATTACATGACATGATTGTCCTAGGGGGATTGGCACTGAGTTGTGACTATAGATCACATAAGCCAACTCGACAACCCCAAAATAGTATGTGAGCCATCATTAGTTGGTGAGAGTATGACATTGTACTGAGGTGAAGGTGTACTCCAAACAATCATCTAGCTTAAAAGCGTAAGACAATTGTGTTCTTGTGTGAAATAAGATTTGTAAGTTGACCTATGGGGAAACGAGTGAGACAGAAGTGTGACTTTAGTATGTATATGTTTTGTTTGTGGTATGCATTATCTGTGACCTAAGGGTTGTCTGTTTGATGGTTTATGCGAAGACTTGGATGATTGAGGGATATTGGTCCCGTTATGAGAAGTACCATTCAGATGACTTTGTCGAACTCCTCAAAGCTTATGTGAGAAGGTTAGATAATCTAGAAGTGTAACACCGTGTTTTTCATAATGTCTAATTAAGTGGTTTTAATTATTTATCAAGTTTAATTAAATTTAAATTAAGTGCTTGAAGTAAATTTATTATTCATGTGACGATGTTTTGCTTATATTTTTGTGTGCTTAGTGAGTTTTGGTGAGTTTGGGCCTAAACAGATGGAGCTTGATGTATATTACAGGGTGGGTGTGCTTAAAGAAATC
Source organism: Glycine tomentella (assembly GCA_007407185.1). Classification (NCBI taxonomy): domain Eukaryota; kingdom Viridiplantae; phylum Streptophyta; class Magnoliopsida; order Fabales; family Fabaceae; genus Glycine; species Glycine tomentella. The sequence continues at coordinate 102,228 of PYAF01002927.1, read as the reverse complement.
CTAGGTGTAGAAAGGGGAATTCTAAGGGTCATAATGTAACGCCCGGCCACTTACAGGATCAATGACTGTCCCCACATACCAACACAAGACTTTTCAGTGTGCTTTGTCCTCACTCACACACTTCTCTAAGTCAAGCACACTTAACTGTGGAGTTCTTATGTTATGGGCTACCGAAAAGTAGATGCACCTTGTTGGTATAGGTAGTACCTATTATTTCCTTTAAGTTATCCTCAACTGTACAGTCTCATACCTGCACAGCCTCTGGATCCCTCTCGTTCGGGTGCGTATTCAATTCATTCATGTACCCCTCCCGCTGGAAGCCTGCAGGAGCCGCTCCTTGTCTGTGCCTCATTACACCGGCAATCACTCCCCGCCCTTGTCAGCGCCCAGGATGTTACATGAATTCCCTTGCGATGCTAGCTGATCACCGGGTGGGGGAATGGCCAGTGCACGGCAGGGTGGCTCTGATAGGCAGTGAATCATTTTTCCTGTGAGAGGCTATTTCCGGAGATGGTACCACATTGCATGCTGATAGATGAGTCAAGTGCATGCATCATTCTATGCATAATTGTTTCAGTTGTGAAATGCATTGGATGATTGGTTTGTTGGGTGTGTATTGGAATCATGGATTTTTGTTAATGATTGTGGTGGGTAATGTTGTTTTCTTTCTAATCGCTGCTATCTGATGTTTGTTCGTTTTATATAATAAGCTCACCCTTGCATTTGTTGTACCGTGTGGTTGGTACCTGTGATGATCGCGAAGTTTCATTCGTGGGAGCAAATGAGCAGCAGTAGGTGACCTTGGAGGGAGATTCTTTTTGTTGGAGCCACCATGCCGACGTGATGACGTTGAAATTCTTTTTCGGAAAAAGTTGTGTTTTGTTAATCAACTCTTTCTTAGTTAGTTCTTCGATTCTTTTTGTTGGTCATGTAAGATTCCAGTTGTAAATATATGTAAAATCAAATTAAGTGTTGATATGTAAATGATATGTACTGGTTCAATATATGCATACATGTGTATTCAATTACGTAATTCTATCGTGTGTATAATAATAGTATTATTGCGAAAAAATTTACTACCATTTTCGTAATCAAATTAATGGAGTTTTCATATTAAAATTGAAATTGCACAATCTAGAGTTTGTGATGTCGTAGCGACGAGGCGGGTCGTTACATTAGTGGTATAAGAGTAAGGCCTCTCTACCAGTACGGTGTGGTTCGAGGACGAACCAGGCGGAAGCTGGTGGGCATGTAACATCCTGGGCACTGACGAGGGCGGGGAGTGATCACCGGTGCAATAAGGCCAGGACAAGGAGCGGCTCCTGGCAGGCTTCTAGCGGGAGGGGTACATGAATGAATCGAATACACACCCGAACGAGAGGGATCCAGAGGCTGTGCAGGTATGGGACTGTACAGCTGAGGATAACTTAAAGAAAATAATAGGTACTACCTATACCAACAAGGTGAATCTACTTTTCGGTAGCCCATAACATAAGTGGGAAGTTTCTCAGGAAGTGTGTGAGTGAGGACAAAGCACACTGAAAAGTCTTGTGTTGGTATGTGGGGACAGTCATTGATCCTGCAAGTGGCCGGGCGTTACTAGTGGTATCAGAGCAGGTCGAACCTTTTCGACCTGTTAGTTGTGAGTCTGCTATGTTTCTCTGTGCAATATGTGGTTGCTTGTTGGATGTTTGATGTATGGAGTAATTGACTGCCTGGTATTTGGTTGGATTGTTATTGTTTGTGACTTGAATACATTGTTGTGATGCATAGGTTGTGGAGATTTCTTGGGGTGGTCATAACATGTTTGTAATTCTAATGTCTGTTATACCATAAGTTCTAATGCCCGGTCACGAGTTATCAAATTGGCCATCTGGATAATTTGTGAAGTGCAAAGGAACATTATGGCAAGCAGTCGAGAATACAAATAGTGAATGATAAGTGTTAATGCCTCGAGGGAGAACTGTTGTAGATGAGTGATTTCTCGAGACATCAACTCTCTATAGTGATTAAGTGGGTGTAGAATTGTATTGTTCTTTTGTTGTGTGTATCCCTTCCATGTTTCACTTCTTGGTATGCGCAAGAAGTGATGGCTTGTAAGAATGACTGTACAATAACTGATGTTCACCAAGCTTTGATGCTGAAGGTCAAGCTGTGACCTGGGAAACCTTCAAGGGGGTATTTATAGAGAAATACTTTCCTGAAGCTGTTAGAAACAAGAAAGAGATGAAATTATTAGAGCTTAAGCAAGGGATTATAACTATGGTTGAGTATACAACTAAGTTCAAATAGTTGGTGAGGTACTTTCCCCATTACCAAGGAAGATATTGGATTTTGTTACTTGTGCTATTTGTAACACCCTTCCAATTACTATATTATGCCTAGGTCATAATACGTAACTAGAAGATGTTAACTTTTCTAACGTAAAATTTTTAACCAAAATTGGTTAAGAAAAACTTATCTCAATATTAGAAAATTACGCTTATATTGAGCCTGTAGAGACTTTTTGGTCTCTTTAATAAATTACAACTTAGTAATAACTTGTAAATAATATTCCC
>PYAF01002927.1:81709-99570 GCA_007407185.1 Glycine tomentella | reverse complement strand
TTCCAATTACTATATTATGCCTAGGTCATAATACGTAACTAGAAGATGTTAACTTTTCTAACGTAAAATTTTTAACCAAAATTGGTTAAGAAAAACTTATCTCAATATTAGAAAATTACGCTTATATTGAGCCTGTAGAGACTTTTTGGTCTCTTTAATAAATTACAACTTAGTAATAACTTGTAAATAATATTCCCTATAATAGTAGTATTGTCTATATATTACAAAGCATATAACAAAATGCTACAAGTCCACAACATTAAAAGAAATCTTCCAACTTGTCCTCACTCTGTAGCTCCCCTTTTAGATTTACCTGTCTGGAATGACACGGGAACATACTAAAACAGTGAGAATTCCAAAGAATTCCCAGTAGGTGAAAATTTGCTTATCATACAGTGTCATCGTCATCATTCCAGCTACTTCGGTTTATTAAGAAAACATGTGAATAATTATAGATGATTTTTAATTTCATAAACATATAACTCGAAGTAGATTCATTTTATTCACAAACACTTAAAAAATAATCTCATACTTCATCATTAATGCAAACATCATTTTCAATCATGTCAATGCATAGCTTACCTTTATTATTTTGCTCTTTAATACCCTAAACTAGACAATGAGCTCATTACTAGACTTAGGTTACTCCCGCAGGGTCGTGCTCAGCTCAACTGTATCACCCTTTGGGGTCCCATAGGGTCGTGCTCAGCTTAACTGTATCACCCTTGGGTCAATATGTCTTTCCCGCAGGGTCATGCTCGGCTTAACTGTATCACCCGTTGGGTACCATCAGGGTCGTGCTCAGCTTAACTGTATCACCCTTCAGGTATTATCTTTCTTTAGTCTTTCCCTCAGGGTCGTGCTCGGCTTAACCGTATCACCCTTTGGGCACCATCAGGGTCGTGCTCAGCTTAACTGTATCACCCTTGGGTCAATATGTCTTTCCCGCAGGGTTGTGCTCGGCTTAACCGTATCACCCATTGGGTACCATCAGGGTCGTGCTCAGCTTAACTGTATCACCCTTCAGGTATTATCTTTCTTTAGTCTTTCCCTCAGGGTCGTGCTCGGCTTAACCGTATCACCCTTTGGGCACCATCAGGGTCGTGCTCAGCTTAACTGTATCACCCTTGGGTCAATATGTCTTTCCCGCAGGGTCGTGCTCGGCTTAACCGTATCACCCTTCAGGTCTTATCTTTTTATTTTTCTTAATTCACATGACATGCTCAATGACATGCAAAGATACATAACTCATTTCATACAATTATGCCACAAAACATCAAGATTTCATCATCATAAAAGAAAATCATAACAAAGAACATCATAACCACAAGATTTCTTACTACATATGATTCGGTTCTTCCTATAATCTATACTCATCTAATAGTCATTAAATCCCTATCTTTTAATATGTTAAACTAGACTTCCTAAGCTTTCTAAAAAAAGTATCACATGCCTCAATTGAAGTTATAAAACTCTAGATATAATATTTTACAAATAGAACTTCAAATCTGCCAACAGTATCAAAATTCTACACTAACATCTCCTAGTGTTTTCACGATTTCAAGCAGTAAACAATCTAGATTTAGCTGAAATTTTTATATGTTATAGCTGACATGTAGATCTTTAATTTCATATATTATACACCTAATTTGAATAAGAAATGAGAGAGAAATAAATTTTTCAAAACGGATGGCAGAAGCTGTTTTGGGTGTGGACAGTTTCGGACAGCTTAGGCTAAAATAATTTTTGGGAATGATTCACTACTTATTTTGGTTCCTTATTTTAGGAAAACATATAGGACATCCTAAGATTTAAAATGAGTGGTCAAACATCTCGTTTGGTTAAGTATAGAGGAAGATATGGAAATTTCAAAACAGTCTAAAATTCAGCTTACAGCCATACGAATTATCTCAAGAATCAAATGATAAATGAAACTAACTTTCACCTACCTCAAGTGAGTTTGAGTCTTGATATACTTCTAAGCTTGTTAAATCCTTCCTAAGGTTGTTTTCCTCTACACGTGATTTCTTCAAGGTGATGGGGTTTACTTGATTTAAGCTTTAGAGGGCAAGATGAAATGAAATGAAATGAAATGAAAATGGTGTGAGGGAGAGAGTTCAAGTGAGGTTTGAAGAAAGGAGTGGTCTTGGAATTGGTTTGTACTTAAGTTCCTCCTCCTCCCTTTATATAGTGTTGAATTAATGATTACTTAGAGAAAAATCTCTTAAGCCATCATTATTCCTTTACAAGTGTCCCTACACTTGTTATAATCTTAAGGCTTCCTTTCTTTCTTCCTTCCAAGTGTCCTACCACTTGGGATGATCTTAGAGCTTCTTCTCCTTTGTTTCCAAGTGTCCAAAATCATGAAGTTTCCCCATTTCTCTTGCATTTTTGTGGAGTAGCTTTCCAAGGAAGATTTTTATGCTTTTTCTTTCATTCTTGAGTTTATCCCAAACCTGTTTTAGTAATATTCTAATTCTGTATTCGTTAACCGTTGGATCTCTTTGAAATTTTAAAGATACACTACTATCTCACCTATATAACTTTTGACCGTTGGGATTGTTGAAATAATATCTAGAGTTGTCCACGTGCAAGATGGAAGAGTGTAGAGAAATCTTGGCTTGATTTTTATGTTACCTTGCATCCATGCCATACAAGTGTCTTGCCACTTGTTTTCATCCTATGGCTTATCTTCCAAGTGGCTAAATTCAAGAAGCTTCTTCCTCATTCTCCATGCTTCTCCACTTGAATGACAAGCTCAAAGGGGAAGGAATACAAATTTTTCTTCCTTTCATGCTACATGTGCTCATTTTTAATGATGAATAAAAATCTAGTTTCAATATGGTATTTTCTTAAAAAGAAATCCAATTTAATTTGAATTCTTTTATCTAAAGAAAATTTTGAATATTAGAATTCTAGATGTTCCTAAGAATTTATCCCAATGATAGTTTAAATTAATCCCAAGTAGTCTTATACAGGGTAATACATAAACCTTTCATTCTAGACTACATCTTTATCTTATTTTTGATTGGTCTATACTTCTTCTGACCATCAAAATTACTAAACCATTTTATTAAATAGGTCTATTAATCCTATAATTAAGAGAAAATTCTATAGATTTTATGTACCATTTTCCATATTTTTCTGATGCTTGAGTTTTCTTGAATATAGCCTCAAAGTTGTCATCTTCTAAAATTTGTAGAAATTTTATTCTAGAGTTTTGTGTCACAAAATATGTTGATACTTTGTCAGCTAAGTGTATTCTATAATTTCATCAAGTTTCTACAAAATTTCTAAAGTTATTTGAGCATTTTTGGCCTAGGGGTATTTTGGTAATTATGCCATTCAACAACCTAGGGGTATTTTGATCATTTTCAAAAATGTCCAAGGGCATTTTTGTAATTTTTATTTGAAGGGTTTTCTAGTAATTTCTACTTCATGGAAAGAGTGAGATAGTTATTTTTCTCTAAACATACTTGTATCCAATTATCATCACATTTCCATAAATTAATTATAACTATGAATATAATTTTTAAGGATGTTACACTATTCGACTCCCATTCGTTTATATTTTATTTGTGAGTGGAGAAACTTAAACTTTGTGTCTTCTTTGAGTGGTGAGCTTGTGGTTGAGACCCCGACTAGTGAGTCTGTTTTGACTTCTGATGTGTGTTTGAGTTGTTTTGTAGAAATTGCTGATAGAAAACTTTGTGTTGATTTGATTTGTTTTCCTCTCAGCTAAATTGTGTTATTTTGGATATGAACAGGTTATCTTCCAACCATATTTTGTTGAATTGTTTTGATAAAAACTATTGTGTTTGGTGATCCTGAAATGAGTAATAATGGGATGTTTATCTCTGCCAACCAAATTGTGTCATCTTTGGAAGGAAATGCTCAAGTGTACATGATCTTGTCTAACGTGGAAGTAGAGACCAAGGTTTCTTTAGGTGACCTCCCTGTTGTTAGAGAGTTTCCAGAAGTGTTTCCTGAGGGTATATCCGGCCTACCGCTTGAGAGAGATAGAGTTTTGTATAGATTTGGTACCTGGTGCTGGACCATATCCGTAGCTACTTATATGATGTTTCCTACAGAGTTAGCTGAACTTGAGAAACAACTAGGAGAGTTGTTGGATAAGTAGTTTGTGAGACCTAATGTGTTTCCATGGGGAGCACTAGTGTTGCTAGTAAAGAAGAAAGATGGGACCATGAGGTTGTGTATAGACTATCGTTAGTTGAATAAGGTGATGATTAAGAATAAGTATCTTTTTCCTAGAATAGATGACCTTATGGATCGGTTGGTAGGAGCAAGTGTGTTTAGCAAGATAGACCTTAGGTCAGGTTACCATTAGATCCGTGTGAAGTCTGAGGATATTCTGAAGACTGCCTTTAGGACCCGTTATGGTCACTACGAGTATTTAGTTATGCCCTTTAGTGTGACTAATGCCCCTGGTGAGTTTATGGATTATATGAATAAAATCTTTCACCCCTATCTTGATAGTTTTGTAGTACTGTTCATAGATGATATTTTGGTATACTCTAAGATTAGAGAAGAGCATGAGGAGCACTTGAGGATTGTGCTACAGACCCTTAAGGATCGACAACTTTATGCAAAGTTGTCCAAGTGTGGGTTTTGGTTGGAGAAAGTAAGTTTTCTAGGACATGTGATATCCCAAGGTGGTATAGTTATAGATCCTTCTAAGGTAAAAGTTGTTCTTAAGTGGGAGAGTCCTAAGCCTGTGTTTGAGATTAGAAGTTTTCTGGGTTTAGCAGGATACTACCGAAGATTCATAGAAGGTTTCTCCAAGTCAGCCTTGCCTTTGACCAAATTGACTTGTAAGGGTCAAGCTTTAGCTCGACCAGCGAGAAAAAGTGTTTGGCCGAAGCCAAAAAGAGGTTGACCCACTTGGGATGCCCAATGTGAGCATAGTTTCCAAACTCTTAAGGAAAAACTGACGACAGTGCCTGTGTTAGTTTTGCCTAACCTAAGAGAACCTTTCGAGGTGTATTGTGATGCTTCAACAATGGGTTTAGAAGGAGTGCTGATGCAGAATGGTCAACTATGCTTCTAGACAACTCAAGACGCATGAGAGAAATTATCCTACCCACGATTTGGAGTTAGCCATTTTAATGTTTGCTTGTAAGATATGGAGGCACTACCTTTTTGGCTCTAAGTTTGAAGTGTTTAGTGATCATAAAAGCCTTAAATATCTGTTTAGTCAGAAAGAGTTAAACATGCGTCAAAGGAGATGGTTAGAGTTTCTTAAGGATTATGATTTTGAGCTTAGCTATCATCCTGGCAAAGCCAATGTAGTGGCTGATGCTTTGAGTAGGAAATCCTTGCATATATCTGCTTTGGATGGTTAAGGAATTGGACCTCCTAAAACAGTTTAGAGACCTTAGCCTAGTGTGTGAGGTAACCCCTAATAGTGTGAGACTAAGAGCTTTGAAGATTACTAGCAGTTTGCTAGGAGAGATCAGAGAGGGCCAGAAATCAGATCCTTTCTGAAGACTTAGTTAGAAGTATAGTGACAGGGAAAGATAGTAGTTTTCATGTGGGATTAGATGGAGTCTTGAGGTTTCAAGATAGAATCAGTGTTCCCAATGTATCTGAGCTTAGGAAAATGATTTTGGAGGAAGGACATAGGAGTAGTTTGAGTATCCAACCTGGTGCCACCAAGATGTATCAAGATCTCAAGACAATGTTTTGGTGGCCAAACATGAAGAAGGTTAGTGAATTTGTATATGCATGTTTAGTCTGTCAGAAGGCTAAGATAGAACATCAAAGACCCTCAGGGAAGTTGCAACCCTTAGAGATACCCTAGTGGAAGTGGGATAATATATCCATGGATTTTGTCGTAAGGACTGCCTAGAACCCCGAGAGGTTTAGATTCTATTTGGGTTATTGTTGATAGATTGACCAAATCTGCTCACTTTATCCCCATTAATATCAAGTTTTCCTTAGAAAAGTTTGCCTCCTTGTATATTAGTGAGATTGTTAGATTACATGGTGTGTCGTCTAGCATAGTATTTGATAGAGATCCTTGATTTACCTCTAGATTTTGGAAGAGTTGAACAAAGTGTTAGGAACCAAGCTTAGGCTAAGTTCAGCCTATCATCCTCAAATTGACGGTTAGACTGAGCGGACCATTAAGTCTTTAGAGGACCTTTTGAGGGCGTATGTTTTGGAGCAAAAAGCGTAGTTGGGAGAGTTTTCTGCTGTTGATAGAGTTTACTTATAATATTAGTTTTCATTCTACCATTGGCATGGCTCCCTATGAAGCTCTATATGGTAGGAGGTGTAAAACAACCTTGTGTTGGCTAGAACCTGGTGAGAAACTCATTTTAGGACCCGAAGTGGTACAACAAACCACTGAGAAGGTCAAGTTGATCCAAGAGAGAATGAGAACTGCTCAGAGTAGGCAGAAAAGTTACCAGGACAAAAGGAGAAAAGACTTAGAATTTGAGGTTGGTTATCATGTATTCTTGAGAGTTACTCTGTGGACTAGGGTTGGCAAAGCATTGAAATCTCGAAAACTCACACCTCGTTTTATTGGTTCCTTCCAAATTCTCAAAAGAGTCGGTCCTGTAGCATATCAAATTGCATTACCTCCATCCCTTTCTAATCTTCACAATGCCTTTCATGTGTCCCAACTCCGTAAGTATGTCCATGATCCTTCTCATGTGCTCGAGTTAGATGATGTTCAAGTAAAGGAAAACTTAACATATGGAACAATGCCTTTGAGGATCAATGATCGGCGAACGAAGCACCTAAGAGGGAAAGAAATTCCTTTGGTCAAGGTAATCTGGGGAGGTACATCAGGAGAGTATGCAACATGGGAACTGGAGAGTTAGATGCGAGAGGCCTATCAAGCTTTGTTTGAGTCAGGTAAATTTCGGGGACGAAATTTCTAAAAGGGTGGGAGAGTTGTAATACGCTGAAATTTCAATAACTTAAGATATATGTGTGATGTATTCCTTGTATAATTTGAATAATTTTATTAATTAGGATTAGTTGAAATGTTATGTGAATTATCCATCCACAATTGCTTGGTGTAGATGTCAAGTTATGGGGAATTTGCTTCAGTTGTATTGAAATGAAGTTATTTCGAGTTTGACCCAAAACCTATTTTGATAACTCATATATCTAGCTTCCTAACTTATATATCTAACTTTTGACCGTTGGAATTGTCCAAATAATGTCTGTAACGTGAGCAATTAATTTTTCACTGAAGCATAAAATTCTAGAATTTGGTCAGCTCGCTCAGGCGAGTTTTACAGGCATTTTTGCTTGCCTGGGAGAGTAGAGGCGGTGCTGAATACGTTTTGAAGCTTCCAAGTCACGAAAATGGAGGTCCTTCCTCCTCCAAACAGCTCCAAGCTCCCCCACGGCTCTCCTCCACCACCCACAACCACCGGAGACAACCACGGGTCGCGTTGCTTGCCACGAGACCCCGACACGGAGAAGAACCTTTTAATCGTAGCGGAATATTCGAAATTCTTCTCGAAGTTTCGATAGAGAACGAAGCTCCCAATCCTCCTTTCTTGGTTTCCTTGAGGTAATCTTAGTTTTTTTTGTCTTCTTCTAGCTAGTTTAAGTCTCTCTTGATGTCTTTTGTGATTCGGGTAATGTTATTGGTTGTTTCTATACTTCGTTTGATAATCCTTGAAAATGAGATGTTGTAAAAGTCTCCATTTTATGAAACTGATATCATTTCTGTGATCCTTGTTGAACCCTGGTCACATTGGTGTGGTCAGAATTTCAAAATGATGTTTTTTGATGTGGACTCCTAAAACACCATTTTAGCCTCTTTTTAAATTTGAGTGGGTATTTGACCCCGAATGCTAACGTTAGCCTTGTTTATGAAATCTATACTAAATTATCTTCAATTTGGTATATGGAGCTCTGCGTTTGGACCAAAGCACGTGAACTTGAGAGATCCCAAAACGACGTTTGAAGGGGCTAACACAGGGATATAGATAGGTAAGGGGAGTTTATTACCAGGTTACAGTTTTTATACCATAGTTGAGGGCCAAGGAGTCCAATTATGAAGATAATTGCCTGTCCCTGCTGTGTGTTGGTTTTCAAGAAAAATTACGTTTTTAATTAATGGGATGCGATGTATTTATGATTAATGTGTTTGTTCATATGTGTGCTCGTTTTCAAGAAAAACTATTTTTTTTAACTAATGGGATGCGATGAATTGGCTTGTTGATGGAAAAACTGTGAATAATATTGTCGTTGTAATGATTGGATTTTTGGGAAAGTCTTAATTACAGAGGAGACTTTGCCCAAAATTGTATAATATGTTTTCCTATTTTATTCTTTATTAAATTTTTAAATGAGCATAAAAGTGTATTTTATATATTGTAGTCATCTTCTTTAATTTAGAATTTTCCTAAAAATATCAGTCTTGTGATATGATGAATTGTGAATGTATGAAATTTGGATTGTCTAAAGACCTGGGGAATGTGAATCTCAAGCATATGTATGTATAGATGTGAAATGTGATTGCTTGTGATATCGTTGATGATATTGAAATTGAGATGTCATTGATGTAATTGATGATGTTCAAATGAGATAATGTTGACATGGTTGATGATGTTCAAATGAGATAATATTGATATGCATGATGATGATATTGAGATGATATGATGTTGAGGTTGATAATGACATTGATGAGAGATAATGTTAATGTAAACAATGTCATTATGTGTGGATATACATGGATACCCATGGGGGGTGTATGACCAGTTACCCTTGCGAGGAAGGATTTGTTCCTAGTCAGGTCATACATTGATGGTGCCCATGGTTGTAGGCTGTGTATGTACACGTGGGATGCAATGATCAGTTAGTTACCCTTGCGAGGATGGATTTGTTCCTAGCCACGGTCAGTGCATCGATGAGCCCCATTGGTGTGTTACGTATGTACATGGGGGTGCATGACGGATTACCCTTGCGAGGAAGGATTTGTTCCTAGCCGGGTCATGCATTGATGATGCCCATGTTTCATACTTCATTTGTATGTGTGGAAATAGAATGAAGGCACGCGCGTACCTGTGAGTTTTAGTGGACTGAGACACAGGTACTAAGGGGTCATCAGGTTTGGAATTCCCTTGCGACGCTGGCTGATCACCGGGTGGGGGAATGGCCAGTGCACGACAGGGTGGCCCTGATAGGCGGTGAATCATTTTTCCTGTGAGAGGCTATTTCCGGAGATGATACCACATTGCATGTTGATAGATGAGTCAGGTGCATGCATCATTCTATGCATGATTGTTTGAGTTGTGAAATGCATTGGATGATTGGTTTGTTGAGTGTGTATTGGAATCATGGATTTTTGTTAATGATTGTGGTGGGTAATATTGTTTTCTTCCCAATCGCTGCTATCTGATGTTTGTTGGTTTCATATAATAAGCTCACCCTTGCATTTGTTGTACCGTGTGGTTGGTACCTGTGATGATCGCGAACTTTCGTTCGTGGAAGCAGATGAGCAGCTGTAAGTGACCTTGGAGGGAGATTTTTTTTGTTGCAGTCGCCAAGCCAACGTGATGACGTTGGAATTCTTTTTCGGAAAGAGTTGTGTTTTGTTAATCAACTCTTTCTTAGTTAGTTCTTCGATTCTTTTTGTTGGTCATGTAAGATTCCAGTTGTAAATATATGTAAAATCAAATTAAGTGTTGATATATAAATGATATGTACTGGTTCAATATATGCATACATGTGTATTCAATTATGTAATTGTATCGTTTGTATAATAATGGTATTATTGCGAAAAAATTTACTACCATTTTCATAATCAAATTAATGGAGTTTTCATATTAAAATTGAAATTGCACGATCTAGAATTTGTGATGTCGTAGCGACGAGGCGGGTCGTTACACATAAACCATTCCCTAAACCCTCACAATTTAGATTTCATTTTCAAGGAGCTCTCTTTCTCTTCTCCAAGAAAGACTCAAATCCTAGAAGCCTAAGGTTTGGTGTTGGTAATCAAATGAGACCTTTTTACTTCAAGCACTTAATTTAAATTTAATTAAACTTGATCAAATGGAGGCATTTGATGTTGTTTGGCTGAGCTATGTGTTAGATATAGGGGGAGTTGGAAGTAGGAGCTGCAAGTTTATCAAAGCAAGGCTAAAGTATTGGGCTTGAAGTTTTAGCTTTTTACATGCCCAATTATTTTGATGGCATTTGTAATTTGTCTAAGTGGTTCAAGTACATTGCCTAGTGATCCTTGCATTGCATTTACACAATTCATTTACATGCATTCATATGTAGTTTATAGGATTAAATGCTTGCATTTGCAAAGAAAATCACATGGCTTATGTTTTTGGAAAAATCAGATTTTGCACTGTGTTAATCGATTAACAGTCTTATGTAATTGATTAAATATGTGTGTTAATTTTTGGAAAAGCCATGATGAACACTTTAATCGATTACCACTCTTCTATAATCGATTACCAAGTGTTATTTCAAAATATGTCTGACTGCTTTAATCGATTACAAAGGCTTCTTTCTATCTGAGCTTATCTGATTTAATCGATTACCAATATCATGTAATCGATTACTACAACTTATTTTCATAAATCAGTTGTCTGTGTTAATCGATTACATCACGTATTAATCGATTAAGTTGTTCATGAAAGTTTTCCAGAAAGCTCAAGAACATATTAATCAATTATCTGATTAAATTAATCGATTACATATGTTAAAATAATCGATTACCTTAACGGATTAATCGATTAAAGTCTATTAAATCAATTTTCTATTTAAAGGCTTTATGGGTCTGCACTTAGAAATATCAAAACATTTTTTTAGGACGAAATATACTTTGAGATTGAGACTTACCAAAAGTTCTAAGTTCATTCAAAAGATCAAGAAACTGATTGTACTTAGAGAGACACATCTTGTGAGAAGATCAAAGAGTTATTGACTTTGGAAATGATGTGTTTGTGAGAAATAGATTTCAAGAAAGATTAGTCTGTGCATTGATTGGTAACTTCATGCATTCATTCATCATCTGTTAAGGATCTCAGGTTGTGTATTTCTTGAACTCTTTCTTTTAGAATTTCTGTTTTAGAATTCTGTGGTGTAAATCATTTTGGTTTTTTTCAAGCTTTCTTGAGTAGGATTCTCAAGGGATAAAGATCTGAGTAGGATTTTCAGAATCTTTGTGATTTGTATTCTAATAGTGTTTTAGAATTCAATATCTTTATATGTGGTTGATAGAGATAATCACTTGTATTGCTTGTAAAAGAATAATTTGATTTAATGAAAACTCTAACCTAGTGTTGGTTGGAAGACACTGGACGTAGCCTCCAAGTTTGTGAGGTGAACCAGTATAAATTATTGTGTCTTGTGTTCTTTATTTGTGTTTCTTTCATTGCTTGTATTTGGAAATCAATAAATAATCAATAAGAAGCATTTCAGACATTACATGCATTCTAAGGTGAATCTAGATTGAAAGAAAATTCTGATTTTGATAAAGGGTGATTGAGTAATACGATCCAAGTTTTAATTCGACAAATTGTTTTAAAGAAAAGTTTTAAAAGACTGTTTTAACCAATTCACCTCCCTTTTGGTTATTTAAAGTGTGTTCATTATATTTTCACTATGGAGTAGTAAGCACCTTTTCTTCCTCACTAGGGTACCATTTTCGTTTTTCTCATAGAGCACCCATGAGAGCTCATGAAAAAACTTTGTTTTGAGGTTTTGATTCTATTTATGATTTTTTTTTGGGTTTTGGGTGGTGTTGATGTGATGAGCTTGTTGTTGGAGTAGAGGAAAGCTCCTTCCTTGACTTAAAGCCTATTCCATTCTCCTTCTTTTTCAAAAAGTTCTCTTTTTGTTTCTATATAGGCAAGGGAAGCTTTTATTTGGTTTGATTAATGCTTTGATTGTGCTATTTATACTTGGAATGATGATGCTTTGGTGTTGTTATATGTTTGATTTGATGGAAAACTATTTGGGTTTGATGTGAGATGAATGGGTTTTTTGAAAAACTTCCAAAATGGAAGCTTGGGGGAAGTGGATGAACCAATTCAAAACCTATTCTACATAATTCTAGTTGGGTGCAACTTTTGGCTCGCTAGGCTCGAATTCAATTTTTGAAAATGTTGCCTATGTAGCATTTTGGTTGGGCTATGCATTTGTTGGCTTGTTAGGCTAGAGTTGGCTTTTAAAAATGTTTCCTCTGGAGCATTCTGGTTAGGCCATGATTTTGGCTTCAAATGGCATGTTGAAGTGGTGAGAACTACTTCCCAAGAGGTTTAGTGACTTTTCAGTGTATATGGGATGAATTTTTTGTTGATGGTGAAACTTGGATCGTTGAGACCGACCATAGGTGAGATGGTGGATACAAAGTGTCGTATCTTAAATCTCAAAGAATCCAAGTTTAGTTATTGTTGTTGAGAGTGGGCATGCAAGTTGTGGGTGCTAAGAAGGCCCTCAACCTAGTGTTGGAGGTTGTCGTGGTGGCTATCATTGAACAGGCCTATGGAATGGTTGGGTTGGCGAATCCTTGATAGATTAAGGTCTTTGCAAGCCTTATTGAGGTAAGCAACTATCCATGCTCATCCATTTTTGATAAAACCACATTTCTTCCCCATGATTAATTTGAGTATCCCCGAATGGTTAAATCATAAAGTGATTAATTTGAGTATCCTCCCACAACCTTTCCCCAACCTCCCTCCATCACCCTCCACCAGGACCACCACCCAAGACCTCCGGTGACCACCACGGACCATCGTTGCTTGCCACGAGACCACCGCACAGAGAGGAACACTTTAATCAGAGCGAAATCTTCGAAACTCTTCTCCAAGTTTCAGTAGAGAACGGAGCTCCCAATCCTCCTTTCTTGGTTTCCTTGAGGTAACCTTGGTTTCTTTTATCTTCTTCTAGCTAGTTTAAGCTTCTATTAGTGTCTCTTGTGTTCTGGATATTGTTGTTGGGAGTTTTACACTTCCTTTGAAAGACCCCTTTGAAAATGAGCTATTGTAAAAGTCTCCTTTTTATGAAACTGATGTCATTTCTGTGATCCTTGTTGAACCCTGATCACATTGGTGTGATCGAAATTTCAAAATGATGTCTTTTGATGTGGACTCCCAAAACACCATTTTAGCCCCTTTTTTAAATTTGAGTGAGTATTTGACCCCGAATGTTAATGTTAAGTATGTCCTTGAAATCTATACTAAGTTATCTTCAATTTGGTATATAGAGTCCTGCATTCGGACAAGCACGTGTGTTAGAAGGATCACGAAACAACACTGTTAGGTTGTAACAAGAAGAACCCCTAGATAGGTAAGGGGACTTTATTATTTATTTGTAGCTTTGATACCATAGTTGGTGGCCAGGGAGTCCAACTATGAAGATAACTGCCTGTCCCTGCTGTGTGCTGGTTTTCAAGAAAAACTATGTTTTTAACTAATGGGATGTGATGTATTTATGATTGATATGTGGTTGTTCCTGTGTGTGCTTGTTTTTAAGAAAAACTGTTTTTAACTAATGCGATGCGATGAATTTGGCTTGTTGATGGATAAAACTATGAATGATATTGTTGTTGTAATGATTGAATTTTTGGGAAAAGTCTTAATTACAAAGGAGACTCTACCCAAAATTTTATAATATATTTTCATATTTAATTCTTTATTAAATTTTTAAGTGGGCATAACAGCTTGTTTTATATATTGTAGTCCTCCTCTTTAATTTAGAATTTTGCTAAAAATATTAGTCTTGTGATATGATGAATTGTGAACGTATGAAATTTGGGTTGTCTGAAGACCTAAGAAATGTGAATCTCAGGCATATGTATTATGTATAGATGTGATATGTGATTGTTTGTGATGTGGTTGATAATATTGAAATTGAGATGTCATTGACGTGATTGATGATGTTGAAATGAGATAATATTGATGCGCATGACTGGATAACCTTGCGAGGGTGGCTTTACGAATTTTAAGCATCCCAAGAGAGAAAGGGATTGCTTGAAATTCCGGTGCCTAGCTATCCATGGTCATTGCATTGATGGTGTCCATGTTCATACTTCATATTTCATGGATGGAAATAGAATGGTGGCAGTAAGTATGGGGTACTAGGGGGCATCACTCTGTTTGGAACTCCTTTGTGACTCAGGGCTGATC
The DNA here is from genome assembly GCA_007407185.1 of Glycine tomentella. Lineage (NCBI taxonomy): Eukaryota > Viridiplantae > Streptophyta > Magnoliopsida > Fabales > Fabaceae > Glycine > Glycine tomentella. The sequence continues at coordinate 85,432 of PYAF01002927.1, read as the reverse complement.
ACCATGGAGGGGAGCGACCAGTGCACGACAGGGTGACCTCGATGAGCTATTGCATCATTTTCCTGAAAGAGGCTATTTCCATGAGGATGGTACCACATTGCATGCTAAGTGATGAGTCAGATGCATACATCATTCTAAACATGACTGTTTGAGTTGTGGGATGCATTGGATGATTGTTTTGCTGAATGTGTAATGGAATGATGAGTTTGTCGAGTGTGTATTGGACTGATGGACTTGTGGTAATGATAGTGATTGTTAATGTTGTTTCCTTTCCAATTGTTGATATCTGATGCTTGTTGGTTTTATATAATAAACTCACCCTTGCATTTATTGTGTCGTGTGGTTGGTACCTGTGATGATCGCAAACTTTCGTTCGTGGGAGCAGATGAGCAGCAGTAGGTGATCTTGGAGAGAGATATTCTTTTTGTTGGAACCGCCAAGCCGACGTGATGGCGTTGGATACCTTTTTGGAGAAAGAGTTGTGTTTTGTTAATCAACTCTCTCTTAGTTAGTCTTTGGCCTTTTTGTTGATATGTAATTTCAGGTGTATATACACGTAAAGCTAAAGAAAGTTCTGATATGTGGATGACATGTACTAATCTAATATATATGTATAATGTGTTTTAAATATGTAATTGTAACATGTGTATGATAATTGTATTATCGTAAAAAAATTTACCATCATTTTCATAATCAAATTAATGGAGTTTTCATATTAAAATTGAAGTTACTCGATTAAGAGTTAGTGATATCGTAGCGACGAGGCGGGTCGTTACACAATGGATAGTTGTTTAGAACTTAAAAAAATGGAGAAGATTAAGAAGGTGGAATGAATGACGCCACAATCCGTAGTGGAGCGATAAGTCGGAGGAGGATTCGCCACAAAGGAAAGCTTCCTTGATAAGAATCGATTTAGGTTCAACCAAGAACCATGAAGAGGCTAAGCTCTCAATTCAAGCAAATGCTTAATTTCATTAATCAAAGTTATAAAAAAATAGCAATATTTGAGTACTTATAGAGTTAAGTCTCTAATAAAACCTAAAAATGCATAGATTGGGCCTATTTTAGTCCACATTGAGGCCTATTACACAAATAAGAAATTACTAAATTACGACATTATGAAAATTCTGAAAATTAGAAAAATTACTAAAGGAATTGCGCTAAGCACGACATTCGTGCTAAGCGAGCTCTCCTACAATCTTCAAGGTGCTTCAATTCAACTCCTTGTGTCTTCCTCCATCCTTGCCCTTGTTAAATAGTCCAGCCTTGATTCTCTTGGTCATCTCTTTTTGTAAAAGCTTAATTTTGGACCTTGTCATTGGACCCTTCAATTCATGGAGTGCTTCTAGAATTTCATGCTCTTTGGATTGTCCTCCACCACATGCGTATCTGAATGTAAAGACATGTTAACCATTTTCGTTTTCTCTTTAAAGTTATGTATAGTGTTGACTTTCTCAGAGTCTGTAGTTTTCCTTAGAGAGTTGTTTCTATTTATGTACATAACATTCTGAGGAGGTTTGGATGGTTCTGATGATGTATATGATGATATGTTGGAGTGCCATAGGGAAAATGGTGTTTTCTGTTGTGTGTGTGTGTGTGTATCGTTATGTTTTATCTTGCTATCTTGCATTTTTGCTTTTGGTCTTTGGTAGGAGAAAAGTTTACAAGTGTTTTGAAAATTAAATTAATCAAAAAGTTTTAAATGAATTAAAATAAAGTCTTTCGTTTGAGTATTTTGGGAGGAGTTTACAAGAACTTTCTAGTTCCATGTAACGATGGCGAGTCGTTACATTTGTGGTATCAAAAGTGGTAGTGTCTTTTGGGAACAAACCTATGGGAAATAGGTCTGTTGTATAGCTTTGGTTGTTTGTTTTGTTTTAGGTACCTTTTCAAGAGTCGAGTATGACCATTTGGGGGTCCCAATTGTGTGTTGGATCTTTAACTTGAGTTAGAAAATCCTTTGGTTGTGTTGTTTAGTCCACTAGAAGTGGCAACAATGCGATTGTGAGACTGATACCCTCAAAATTGTGTTTGGGAACCAAAGGTAGGAGGCGACATTGTATGACAAACTTATTGAAAATAGGTCCTTATCTTCTTTGTTGTGTGTTGTGAAATCATTTTCATTAGAAAATGATTATTGGTTGTTGAACCATATTTAGTGGATTCTCTAACGAGATCATTGATATGGTGTTTGTTGTGCTTTGAGTACAATTATTCCCAGGAGAGAATAATTGTAGTCGATGAGTATGCTTGTGCAATCTCATTATGATTCCTAATCAGTTGGCACTGTTAAAGAGTCATAATGAGATAGGGGTATTCAAGATTCTTCATGTGAGAGCCCATGAGTCTGCGATGTATTAATCAAATGGCCATAATGGATGAAGACTTAAGTGGGGCCGAGGTGAAGGATTCTAATGAGACCTTACTTGCAGCAGAGTCACCTAGGATTGTGCTGACGACTAATCGTGTAACACCCTTATTTTTATAAAGTAGTTACTATAATTTAATTAATTAATATACGCAGAATAATAAAATAGTTTTCTAAAAATACAATATCCAATTGCAATTATTACATCAATAAGTAAATAACTACTCAAAAATACGCAATCGATTTTTTAAAAAAAATATAAAGAAACCTTGTTAACGTTAATAAACCCAGTTGAGTAAGACATAAGAATATAACAACACTCCAAAATAAAACCCTAACTAATCGACGTCGTATTATTTACGTAAAGTCATAAAGTAAACCGTCTTACAAGGATAGTTTACGTAATTACAAACCACCATAAAATGTACTGGAAGAGAGAAGATAAAAAATATTACATCCAAAAGAAACTGTGCTAGATCTACCCACCCTGTACATGTCCGAAAATAGAAATGTATTACTCATTACCCATCACGTTGTAGGATCTAAGAAGAATTCTTAGATGAATCTTCCTTGATCTTTGATGTCTCCCTAGCATTGCTTTGTTACTTAGAAGGATCCTCCTCCTCATCACTAGCATCATCAACATAATCCTCCAAGACAGATGACCAATCAATTGGATATCCCAGCGAAAGGAATCTGGTATGGGTAATTGGATCATATGGAGGATATGTTAACAAGGGAATCTCCTTGTCGGGAGATGGAGGAATGTACTCCCCCATAATCGGCTGAGATATCCCCTTAACCATCATCACAATATCAGCCATAGACGATGTCAATGATGAAGAGCAGGAAGGTGTAGAAAACAGAGTTCGAAGAATGCGCATGTAATCGGGAACTAGATACTTAGTAAGTACTAGAGGTAAATCAAAATAAAATAGTGAAATATGTGGCTCCCCGACCACCGGTGAGAGACCAAATCTAACATCGCCAGTAAAATGGTCCCCTTCTAACCACAAATGATGATTACATTGGCTATCCAGTGGGCAGATCGACATCTTAAATTCTAGTCTCCATTCCTTCACCATTGTCCTCTTAAAAATGCTGCATGGGTGAGTTCTCTAGTCCCTCTCAAAGATTAATATAGTGATGTGGTTACTAATAGTTGATGTCCTCAGCAACAGACAGAACTCTAAGATAAAAGCAATGATCAATAATCAAACTGAACCACAATTTTACAATCCTAGAATTATCATGCTGAGTATAATCAATTCACATCAAAGCTTCCATGGTACTTTCAAATCTGTCAATTAGTGAGAGTAACTTGAGTGTTCCTCACAGACTTGTGTTTATTCACT
>PYAF01002927.1:57443-74696 GCA_007407185.1 Glycine tomentella | reverse complement strand
CTAGTTTAGTTAACCCCTAATCCCTTAGCGAATTAACCCTTTAACCTGAATCGAAAACCTAATCCCTTAGTGAATTCTATCAAGTTAAGCATTTCAAAGAATATATTGTAAAGTTCTGCAGTCATGCATCCCTATCCCTAGGCAATGAACAACTGTTATTCTAATCAGGTCAGAAATTAGAATCCCAACATCCCTATTGTGAATCCTAACTCTCAGCACTTAATTAGAGTGATCAATTCCAAATAAGAATAAGACAAATAAGAACAGAATAGAATAAAACAATCAAAACATTCTCATTCAATACCAGTCAAGTTACAGAGGAGTTCACACTGGTTCTTGGCCTAACCACAATACAGAATTTAGCCTGACATAGGCTTCAAGAACACCAAAGCTGTTGAAATAAACATTATTCTGCAGTACCCTAGCTTTGATTCTTGATTTCCAATGGTTTCCAAGCCCTTGAATGGTGTCTAATGGTGTAGAGCCTCCTTTCTTCAGTCCAGAAGCCTTTATTTATAGATTGGTTTAATTAGAGTAACAAAACCCCTGTTCTGTGCCAATTTCGAACTCAATCTTTTTAAATCAGGAAACTGGGTCTTCATGGTGCTGATGGCGTGAGATCACGCGCTGATCGTGCAGGTTGCATGAATGAATTGCTGCTCCCAAACCCTATGGAGCGGATCGCGCGAGTTGCGGCGCGGATAGCGCGAGCTTCGCGGCAGAATAGCGCTAGTAGCGTGAATCTCCACGCTGATAGCGTGGAATCTTCGAAACTGAAGCTTGATATTTGCCTTGTGGCGCGACTCGCGCGGGAGCTGGCGCGACCCGCACGAGACCCTTGGCTTGGTTTTCTCCTTTCTCTGCTTAATCCTCTTCTTTTTGACCTGAAATCATAACTTGGTGATAAAATGAGATAAAATAGAATCATAATAATAACTAACTTATTCTAACCTATTTCCTAATGATTTAATTGAAATATAACCTAAAACTATCCTAAAACTAAGATGTGTTTGCAACACATCAGTTACCAAGGCACAGGCCCTAGACCACTCGAGCTCGAAGCTCCCATTGGTGGCTTTCCTATCCAACTTAATCATCATAAAGACCATCATCAAATCCCCATGGGGCACAAGCCATTTAGACCACAACTCTAAGCACAGAATGTCATGCTATCTTCGTGCATTGTCGTACACCATCATCTTTCATCTCATGCTAAGAATTGAGTTCTTCTATAGTCGGTGTCCACCTGTGCTTTATATCCCACTCGTGTCATAACAAGATAGGTTCTAGAAGTTGTCATAATACTCATCAACCAAACCAAGTAATGATTTCAATCATCACTTTTCTTATCGCATACAATTTCACTTCAAGTGCATAATCATTGTTCAAAGAACCACATGGAGTACTAAATGTCTCCTTGCTTCCTACCACACAACTATCGCATCAACAAGTCATTCAAGTCTTATGAGATTATTCACTCCTCTTCAAGTTCCTCGTTCTCACAATACTAATATTAATAAATAAGGGATTTTATCATATCTACACTATGCGTCTACATTTGCGTATATTTGGAATTGCTTCTATGTTGCTTCCACTTCGGTCTTTGGTAATTGTTTCGCTTGCTTTAAGTTCAGTTGCCACTTCTCTTAGTGACACCCACACTTCTTAGTTGTTATAACACGTTTCACATGATCTTCCTTGGTTTCCAAACTAGGTTTTTTGGTCATCGTGGTCCCTTTCATGAGCGCTTCTACTTAACTACAATATTGTTTCTTACAAAAATAGTTATCGCTTTCCTTTCCCATAACTTTCCTGAGTCACACTCTTCTATTATTTAATATTTAGGGGTTGGGTCACAACTAGAGCTGGGCATGTGGGTAAGCCTGCCCTGCGAAGTCCGCACCCCATGAAACCCGCAACCCACGAAGCCCACATTCTAAATGGATTTTTTTAAACCTGCACCCACTCCGCCTAGCTCGAGGGTTTTGCGGGCTAGTTCGCAGTCACATAAAAAAAGTTTAAAAAAATTGGGAATAGTTTAAACAAACTATTCTAAATGCACATAAAACAAATACAATACAAAACTGGTAATATCAACTATCAAGTACTTAAGTCTAGATTAGGTGAAGTGTAAGGTGTAAATCCAATTGGATTTTCAAATAACATGTAGTATTTAAACCTTAAAGACAAAATAATGAAAGTTGTAATATACCTTAAAAATGTAGTATTTACCTTGCACCTCAAATCCTAGCAACCAATCTTTGGTACATATTCATACACAATACCTTAGAATTATGCAATAAAACATTTGTCTATTCCACCAATCTACAAGCAATATGTCATATTTCCACACAATGGAATCATAATACTAATCACCATATTTTTCATAGAACGGGCACCACATTATGTCTCCACAATTTTTATACCACAAGGTCCATCTATTAATTTATCACTCTACTACAAGTCATATGTTATAAAGTCAAGTACTTCAAGTAATAAATAATCATTCATCGTTATCCATAATTTATCATTATCTTTCACAAAATTCCATAATGACTTCTATTCATAATTTGAATCTCCATTAACCTTAATCACCAAGTATTATGGATCTGAATCCTAGAATAGCATCACAATGTACAAATAGAATTATAATAAATTAAAATTAAATCAATAACATCATATCATGTTTTCTCACAGTTTTGTACCTTGTTTTCTAAAATCAATAACTTCTTCACTTCTCAGTGGAATCTCATGAATTTTATCAACACAAAAATATTTTGAGTATAATTTCGAAATTGGGCTCACACATCACCATATGATAACCACACAAAGAACTAACCATTTTACCAAAACATGTTTCAGCAGAAAAATACTAGAGTCCCTTGCACATGCTTTCTTTTACTTAAATTAGTTTCCTAACTTAATCAATGAATTAAAATATGAGTAACCCCAACTTTTAAATCTTATGATGTTTATTTTTGTATACATTTCCACCACATCCATAGATAATTTCGAAATTGATCTTAGTTTGTCAATTAAGAAACAAAGGTCATAACAGAGAATTCACCCCAAGGATCATTTTAAACAATTTATAGTAAATTGCTTATCCAAATCTTATGTTTCATACATGAAACCGTAAGTCCCAAATGTCTACTTTCAGAATATAATTTTATTTTCATCATATGAGAACCCTAAAATTCGCAGCATCCATTTTCGTGAAGTACTTTAGTGATACAAAACATCAAACAACTTGTGTGCTTCATTCATGACACTCAACAACTAGATCAATCAATTTTCTAAGATTTTAAACCCATATTTATGAACCCTAACATGGATTCCAGCACCATCAACACATAAAAAGCATGAGAAAGAGAATAAAATCCCCATACCTTGGTGTTGATTTTCAAAAATGCAAATAGAAAAGACATTAGCTGTAACGACCTGCCTCGTCGCTACTATATAACTAACTTTAATCGTATAATTTCAAATTTTAATGAAAACTCCATTAATTTGATTATGAAAATGGTAGTAAATTTTTTGCGATAATACACTTATCATACAACGAATAAAGACATAATTAAATACATATGTATGTATATTTTGAACCAGTACATATTATTCACATGTCATAACTCAGTTTAGATTTTACATGTATTTACACCTAGAATTTACATGTCCAACAAAAAAAGAAATCAACTAAGATAGAGTTGATTAACAAAACACAACTCTTTTTCAAACAGAATTCCAACATCATCACGTTGGTTCGGCGGCTCCAACAAAAAGATCTCCTTCCAAGGTCACCTACAACTGCTCATCTGCTCCCATGAACGAAAGTTCACGATCATCACAGGTACCAACCACACGGTACAAAAATTGCAAGGGTGAGCTTATTATACAAAACCAACAAGCATCAGATAAAAATAATTAGAAATGAATCAACAATAAGAAGCACAAACATTCTCAATAATCTATCAGTTCAATACATACTCAACAAACCCGTCATCCACCCCATTTCACAAATAAAAACAATTATGCTCAGAATGATGCATGCACCTGATTCCACTTTAACCATGTAATGTGGTACCATACTCATGGAAATAGCCTCTCTATGGAAAATGATTCAATCGTTTATCAAGGTCACCCTGTCGTGCACTGGCCATTCCCCACCATGGTGATCAACCAGAGGCGCAAGGGAATTCCAAACCGAGTGGCCCTTAGTACCTGCGTTTTTAGCCCATAAAAATCCACAGGTACACACTGCCTTCATTCTATGTCCATTCATGCAATTATGAAGTATGAAACATGGGCACCATCAATGCATGACCATGGTAGGAACCAATCCTTCTTCACAAGGATATCCAGTCATGCACCCCCCATGTACATATATAGCATACAAATATGGGCTCATAGATGCACTGATCGTGAATACGGACCAACCCTTCCTCGCAAGGATATCCAATAGATCACTGCACCTCACATGTATATACACAACATACAACCATGGGCATCATTAATGCATGACCATGGATAGGAACAAATCCTTCCTCGCAAGGATATCTATTCATGCACCCCCATGTGTATTCATGTGTATCCACAGCATACAATGACATTATCCACATCAACATTATCCCTCATCAATGTCATTATCAACTTCAACATCATGTTATCTCAATGTCATCAGCAACAACAACATCAACATCATTTTATTTCAATATCATCATCATAAATATTAATATCATCTCATTTCAACATCATCAACCACATCAACCTTTTCTCATTTCAACATCATCAATCACATCAATATTATCTCATTTTAACATCATCAACCACATCAACATTATCTCATTCCCACATCATCATCATCATCACAACTATCAATATCATCTCATATTAACATAATTAACCGCATCCCATTAGTTAAAAACACAAATTGTCTTGAAAATGAGCACACAACAGGAACTGACACACATCAATAATAATTATATCGCATCCCATTAGTTTAAAGCATAACTTTTCTTGAAAAACCAGCATGCAACAGGGACAGGAATATATCACCATAATTGGATTCCTTGACCCTTAACTATGGTATCAAAGCTATTTTCAAAGGGTTTTGAAAGGAAGTGTAAAACTCCCAACTACGATACCCAAAACACAAGAGACCCTAAGAGAAGCTTAAACTAGCTAGGAGAAGACAAAGGAAACCAAGGTTACCTCAAAGAAACAAAAAAAAAGGACTTGAGGCTTCGTTCTCTAATGAATCCTCGAGGTGAGTTTCGAAGATTCCGCTCCAATTAAAGGGGTCTTCTCCGTGCAGTGGTCCAACGACAAGCGACAGTGGTTTGTGGTGGTCACCAGTGGTCCTGGGTGGTGGAAAAGGAGGTTCTAGGGTTTTGGGTGAGAGTTAAAGAGAGAGAGAGAGAGAGAGGTGAAAATGCATTTTTGCGCTGCTAGACATATTTATAATCCGCAGGTCTCGCTCAGGGCGCCATGCCTCGCTCAGCACAATATCCTCTCTATCTGGGAATTGCGCTCAGCGTGACTTGTCTCACTCAGCGCGATAGAAAACGTTGTTAGTTTGAAGATCCCAACGATCAAAATATGCAGAGATGGGTTGTGAAGCTACATCATTTTGTGAAGGCAATCCAACGGTTAACTAATCATGGATTATAGTTTTACCTAAGCAGGTTATGGGTTAAACTATCACTCACGCATTACAAACATAAATCAAACAAACTTCACATAACTTAACATCCACACCAAGCAATAGCACAAGGGAAATTTGCACAACAATTCAACTAATCTAAATTAATCAAATAATCAAACAACACAACAATTACATTAAACATATATTTTCAGTTATCGAAATTTCAGGGTGTTACACTAGCACTAGTGCTTCCAACCAACAAGTCTAGGCATATGTGAGAGATGATTGAGAGAAGAGAGTGAAAATGTAAACTTAGAAATGGAAAGAACAATTAAAAGTCTAAAGGTTTCCTCAAGGATTTACCTCAAATATTCACAAAAATCCCTTTCAAAGCACACAACGAAGCCTCCATGCAAGAGATAAAATGAGAGTTGTTCTCCCCCTTCTTTCCTTAAAAATGGCGCACACCCCCCGACCTTCTTGGGTTGTGTTGCCTCTCATAATGAGTCTTAATCCAAATGGATTAAGGCCCAATTAGGTTAGGTGTCCTAATTGAATCCTAATTCTCCTAATTAAGTTCATGACACTTAATCCTAGTCCTAGCTCACTTCTAACTATTAATTCTAACTCTAATTAAGTCTTTCTATTTAATAAATCCTCTTTTAAATGAGTTTTGGTCATATTTATCAATATTTCATTAATGAGTTGACCAAAGTCAATCCTTTTCCATTGACTGTATTAGTCTATGGTTGACTTTTGTTGATTTTTTCTACAATTTTCACTAAAAATGAGTTCTCTTCCTCATTTTTCGTCTAATTTTAATATATTCTATCTCTAATAATTTATTTACTTGTTCACCAAGCTATTATTACTATTATCTCTAATTGTAATATTTTCTAAATTCCTATAATTAAATTTTTGGGATGTTACAACTCGCACTTTCTCGTCAGGGGCTGAATGTCCTCCTGTGCCTGAGATTGGTGTGGGAGAGGCGATGTCCTCAAAAGCAGTGCTTAGGGCTTATGAGTCGAATGAGGACCCCGAGCTGATGGAAGAGGACATAGAGGAGACTCTTGGCGACAACCTTCCACTCTAGTTCGACTATTTTGATGGGCTAGAGGGTGGGTATAGTGGGCGTACATACAGGTTGACCGTAGTTAGAACTACTCTGAGTGTTAGGTTTTTCGTCTTTATTTATTTAGTTTGGGTAGATCTAGGTTAAACTCTTTTTGTACTTATTGTGTATATTACTTTATCTTTAATATTTTATTTTTGTTTTATTGTGTGTTGTTTATGTTACTCTTCCTCTAACCAAACATCATTTGCATTCACAATTATTGCTACACATACTTATTTGAGTTTTAACTATTCAAGTTTTTAATTACTATGGATTTAAGAGTTGCAAGTTACCTTTTGGATTTCAAAGTTCTTTCTTGAGAATGTTTAAGTTTAATTATGAGTTTTTGAGGAAAAACATGTGCACCAGTTTAGGTTGTCACACTGCTTAGATGATTTTGAGCCAATAAAAAACCCCTCCAGTATCTTCATATCAATGAGACCACACTAAACCAAAAACACCATAGAAGAGGTTAGCTCTTTTTTATGAAAAAAACTTCCAACTACTTCACATGGATGAACAATCTCGTTCATATCACCCATAACTAACCAGACCATCCACCTTAGAACTAACATCAATCAAATGATCCAAAAGAAGGTCCTTGGCTGTTGGTATAGGCAAGACATAGACCGTTAAACAACACCATTTAACATTAACTTTTTCCAAAGGAAAGGTAATACAATGGTTCATAGAGTGAAGAAGAGTAGAATTGATGTCCAACCTATTAGAAAGGACCCAAATTCATCCTGCATGCCCTCAAGCTTCTTGGACAGATTTCTAATCATAACCCAAACCCTTCGAAAACAACTCCCTTTTATGAAAAGGAATGCGAATCAATTTTAATTTGCATAATTAAGGAGGATTTATTATTGTTACTACTTTAATAATATTAAGAATAAGGATAAAATTGTCTAAAAAACGTGGAGACCAAAAATAATTACACAAAATTGTATCCTCTTTATATATTGGTATAGATAAGAGTTATCAAATATACCTAAACGGCATAACACATTAAAACATGTATATATTATGTATTAGTAAACTATTTTCATGAATTTATTTAATATCATCGCATTTCCATCTAGTAAAAGCCTTTTTTTTAATGCATTTCTAGTAAAAGCTAAAAACAAGTAGTGGATATTTTTATATTTTTTAACAAGAAGTAGTAGGTATAACATGATATGTGTTCCTCTATGAAAAACACATGATATTTGTACTATACCCAAAAGTAAAAAGATCTACTTGACGTCAAGCTTAATAATGGTTGAAACAAATTAATTACATATTAGTGAAGTATTTCAATAAAGAAAAGTATTTAAGGTTTTAGTTTTAATGGAAGCAATATCGAAATTTAATTAATATGTCCAAATCTGCCATCATATATATATATATATATATAATTGTTAATCTTTCCATAAGAGTTACACTTCAAGTTAAAAGAAATGAAAAGTTAGCTAAGCTAAAGTAATTAATACTAGGACTGATAATTAAAGACTTAGACTAATTAAAAGTAGGTGGCGCGAAAACAACTGTTATTGCTCTCTCCATTCCTAACTGAAACCGTTTTCTCATATCTCCGTTTAATTTCTTATTATTTTCTTATTTTAATTGTTTTTTTTTTTTCTTAAGAAAACTCTTTTGTGCAATACGAAATCACCGAGTCCGAGACTTTCCCTCTTTCATCGCCGTTCCCTCTCTCTCCATCAAAATAACAAAAACACCCTCGCCGGAAAACTATTCTCTGACGACTGGCCGTTCTCCCTCCCTCCATCTCCGGCGACCGGTTTTCCTCCTTTGATTTCGGCAGAATCGTAAGGCTCTGGTTAATTAATTTAATGGCTCGTTCATTTAAGTTTTGTGTTTCGATTCCGCTAGATGCGCGAAATTTCTCGTAATTGAGAAATTATTTTTGTTGCGGTTAGTTTCCGTTATCCGATTTTGCTCTCTTTGATTCTTTCGATCTAGATCGCGTCGCTTACCGTCACATTATGCGGGAATTACTTTGGCTTCTGGCTCTGATTAAGGTTAATTTCTTGTTTTACTCAATCGGTAAGTTTTCAATTTTCTGTGGTGAATATGATTCAATGAAGTAGCGTTTGTTTTGTACCGTTTGTGCTAGATTCATCACATTAACATTCTGTAAGAGAGACACGAACCTGCCCGTCCATCCAGACATCTGTCATGGATCCCTCACGCCTTTGTTTCTTTCTAAATTTACCCCCAAAGTTTTTGTTTTTGTATTTTATCGATAATCGTTCTGCAAAATATGCGGATGGTCTAAAGCGAAATTACTATTTTTATTATTTTACACTTTTTTTGTTGATCGGTTTATTTATCCACGCAAATTTTAATTTTACTAGTATTTGAGAATAAGTTAGTTTTATAGGGATGGACAATGATCGTCCCTGCACGTGGACCTGCATGTCTTTACCCATTTCCCCGAGAACATTACCACCTGCGACTCCAACCTTGGATTGACATAAGAAAATTCTAATCATTGTGCACAATGTATAAACAAAACAAGAGACGTAATTTAGAGGAAAATCATTAATAAATAAACAGATAGGAGTATTATTATTACTACCACTACTAAGTAATGTCAAGTATTCGGGGTGGTTCATATTAGGGGAACCTACAACATCGGTTTTAGTGAACAAGTGTTATGTGTTACGCAATAGATTTGATGTAAAGGGGTCGTTGAAGTGGAGAAGAGAATAGTGCGTTTTTATGTGGAGTGAACCCATGTGCCAGCACACACACAAGACCCGACCATGGCACTCTCGTTAGAGAAACGAAAGGGGAATTTTTTTTTATGGCGTGTACCATACCTACCCTACGCACTGCCTCTCTCTTATCCTACACCACCCATTATCTTAGTACACTCACCAGTATCCCCAATTTCCAAGGGGACCCCTCCTTCCTTTTCCTTCCGCTGCAATTTGTATTGTGCAGTTAAACGATAACCAACGTCTAATGTTAAAAACTGCACGTCGAGGCAGTTTCAGCGAGTTTCTCTCACCCATTACCCCAAATGTTGGTGCCGCGTCCTGATCTGCTTGGATTTGGGCTTTATTTGATGAGAAAAACATACCCACTTGGGTGTGATTGCAAAATTCCTTCTCCAACAGATCTGAGTCTCTGTAAAGATGTGCGCCTTTTGCATTTATTTATTTTTCTCACTTTCCCTTTTTTGACGCGTTTTAACTCTTTTGCTTTTTGTGGCAGCAGATTTACAGCACGGAAAAGGATCTCCTTTCTAGATAATTTGGTGAAGACGGGACACATGATTGGCAAGGCTGCTGAATCTTGTTAGCTTGATGAACTTTCCAATCAATGTCGTCTGTTAATTAGGGTGAATGGATGTATGTGAATCAGGGAAGAACAAAGCTCCAGAGACCCCAAGTGTAAGACCACCCTCGGTTCTGGCAGAAAAGAACAATGCAGAAAAGACCACCAGACGCTCAAGAACAAGGGAAATTAGTTATAGATACAAATCCCCTACTCCTGCTAGCCCTTCTGCTCCTCGTAGATGCCCTTCACCAAACCTTACAAGAACAACGCCTGCGTCATCCTCCCACTTGTTTCCAAAGAGGTCTCTCTCCACAGAAAGGAAGAGGCCTTCAACTCCTCCTTCGCCAACGCCAGAAAGACCTTCTACGGCTGTATCTGTTGATGGGAAATTGTCATCCAGAAGGCCATCGGGTACCCGTTTGCCGGACAGTCTATGGCCTTCCACTATGCGAAGTCTGAGTGTTTCTTTCCAGTCAGATACCATTTCCATACCTGTTAGCAAGAAAGAGAAGCCCGTTGTTAGTGCGTTGGACCGCACTCTGCGCCCGGCTTCAAATGTGGCACACGAGCAGCCTGAAACTCCAACCATAAGAAAGCCTACGCCAGAGAGAAAGAGAAGTCCCCTTAAAGGGAAGAATGCTTCTGATCAGTCTGAGAATTCAAAACCACTTTATTGCTTGTCTTCTCGGTTAATAGATCAGCATCGGTGGCCAAGTAGAATAGGTGGGAAGGTATCTTCTAATGCATTAAACAGAAGTGTTGATTGTGCTGATATCAGAACGTCGAACACTTCAGTTCCGGGAACTGGTGTTTCTCCACTGAGAAGATTGTCATTGTCTATATCAGATAAATCCAGGAAACCCTTGCAAAGGGCTTCTAGTGACACTGTAAGGCTATTGTCGCTTGTTGGAAGTGGCAGAATAGGAAGTGAGGTGAAATCAGTTGATGACTGTTTGCCACAAGAATTAAGACCTCACAAATCTTTTACTGCAACTCCAACCGACAAAGCTGGACTTGCATTTGCTGGAGTCAGATCTCAGTCCTTGTCGGCTCCAGGATCACGACTGCCCTCACCTAGTAGGACCTCAGTGCTATGCTCTTCTAGTTCAAGAGGTGTCAGTCCATCTAGGTCAAGACCATCAACTCCTCCCTCTATGGGGGTTAGTCCATCTCGAATTAGACCAACCAATTCATCCATTCAATCGAACAATTCCATTTCAGTCCTCAGCTTTATTGCTGATTTTAAAAAAGGGAAAAAAGGTGCAGCCTACATAGAAGATGCTCACCAATTACGTCTTCTCTACAACAGATACTTGCAATGGAGGTTTGCCAATGCAAGAGCTGAGGCTGTACTTTATATCCAGAATGCAATTGTGGAGGTATTGCTGACTATCTTTGATGACCTGTGTACTCTTTTTAAAGTAGTTCTTCTGCTTCACATATGATGGCATATATCAAATAATTTGGCTAAATTGTATTTACAAAAACCTTATTCAATGGTGCAGAAAACTCTATATAATGTATGGATTACTACTTGGTCCCTGTGGGAGTCTGTTATTAGGAAAAGGGTCAATCTTCAGCAGCTGAAGCTCGAACTTAAGCTGAATTCTGTTTTGAATGATCAAGTAATGTTTCTCTTTTTTTTTTGAAATATTTTAATTATCTTCCAGCTTTTATTGTTGATTGTACATTGTAGCTAAGAACGATAATTTTTTGTTGAAACTTGCATATTGGAAGATCAATCGGCCAAAATAACCATGAGCAGTTTTTTCCCCTTTTTCCCATCATAGGATAATTTAACTTGAGATAGTTATTAGGGGATATAAGGTTGGCCCAATGGTTGGGGAAGGGTGAAAGTAGGGGGAGAGGTCGCAGGTTTGGATCTCCCAATTGACATTTCTAACAAAACTAACATTTGTCGATAAAAAAAAACTTGAGATATTATTAATGAAAACATAAGTGATGCAAATATAAACAGCGAGAGATCAACATCAACATCAACATCAACATCAACAGCACCTTTAACCCAAATTAATTGGGGTCGGTGGTAGATGAACCCAATGATAAATCGAAAATAGAACAAAAGAGAGAAACAAAGTTAAAATAAAAGAATGGTGAGAGGAGAAATGAAAAGAAGAAGAAAAGAATTAAAACAAGGAAACAACTGGTACCACTGATACCTCGTCGAATATCCTCATTTCTTATCTTATCCATCTTCGTATATCCGCACATTCACCTTAACATCCTCATTTCTGCTACCCCTATTTTATGCTCATGTTGCCTATGTGCTGGCCAGCATTCCGCTCCATAAAGCATTGCCGGTCTAACAACTGTTCTATAGAATTTTCCTTTTAGCTTAAGAAGAATCTTGCGGTCACACAAAAACCCCGATGCACTCCGCCATTTCATCCACCCTGCTCTAATTCTATGACTTACATCCTCATCGATCTCCCCACCTTCTTGCAACATTGATCCCAAATATCTAAAAACGTCTTTCTTGTACTTTCTAATTATAGGTTATTCATATTATGTTTATTTTTTAAATGTTTTTAAATTTTTATGAACTTCTAGCTTTTGATTTTGTTTGTTTAACTTGGAGTATTGGAAGGAGTATGGATAGAACATTTGAAATAGTTTTGGAGGGGTTAGTGTTGTGATGTGAAATGGTATTGTGTGAGATACTGAAATCTTGTACAATGTTGAGGTTCAAATTTTCCTTGCTATGTATGATGAGGCTATCACATGTGTAAAAGCTTGTAATGGAACAACAAGGTATTATCCTATCATGATAGGTGTTCACCAAGGTTTAGCTCTTAGTCCTTATCTCTTTGCCTTAGTGATGGATGAATTAACGAAAAAGTGTCGTGATGTATTCTTGTTGCAGATGATATCGTGCTTATTGATGAGACCAAATATGGTGTTAATAGGAAACTGGAATTGTAGAGAAACACTTTGAAGTTTAAAGGATTCACGATAACCAAGAGCAAGATGGAGTATATGAAGTGTGAGTTTTCGCGGATAAAAGATGGTGATCAAGACATAGTGCATCTACTTGGTCAAGAGATACCCAAGAAAGATCTTTTTAGATACTTAGGATCAATTTTGCAAAAAGGTGGTGAGATTGATGAGGATGTAAATCATAGAATCAGAACAGGGCGGATGAAATGGTGGAGTGCATCGGGGTTTTTGTGTGACCGCAAAATTCTCCTTAACCTAAAAAGAAAACTTTATAGAACAGATGTAAGACTGACAATGTTGTATGGAGCAAAATGTTGGTCAGCACATAGGTAACATGAGCATAAAATAGAGGTAATAGAAATGAGGATGTTAAGGTGGATGTGTGGTTATACGAAGATGGATAAGATAAGAAATGAGGATATTCGACGAAAGATAGCAGTGGTACCGGTGTGTGAAAAGATGATGAAGCATAGATTGAGGTGATTTGGACACGTTATGAGACGACCACTGGATGCTCCTGCAAGAACAAGAGTTTGTTACCAAGAGTTCGACACAAAGAGAGGTAGAAGTTGACCGAAACTTACTGGGGGAAAGGTAGTTAAACAAGACCTTATGGAGTAAGATATAGATTGGCGGACGGTATGTCTTAGGACGTAGTGGAGAAAAACTATAAGCTTGGTGGAGGGTTAATCCCATTAGTATTTCTATGTTCCAGTCGTTCCTTTTTTTTTTAATTCTTTTCCTTTTCATTTTTCCTCTCCTCCTTTCACTCCTTTTATTTTTGCTTATTTTTCATCTCTTGTCTTATTTTCACTTTTTCTTCCCCTCTCCCTTTCTCTTTCTTTGTCTTATTTCCTAGCTATCATTGAGTTCATCTACCACCAACCTCAATTAACTTGGGTTAAAGGTGCTGCTGATGTTGATGAGTGTGTGGTGCTATTTTCTCCTTCTTTAATTGTTACCAATTTCAAGACTTAGTGATGCATTTTAAATGTGGGCCTTTTACAATGACTGAAGCAGATGACTTACCTTGATGATTGGGCTGTACTTGAAAGAGATCATATTGATGCTGTATCTGGGGCTGTGGAAGACTTGGAGGCCAGCACTCTTCGTCTTCCTGTAACTGGAGGAGCAATGGTGTGTGTTGCTGGTAGGATGTTTTTTTTTGTTTGATAACTGAAGAGACAATGACTTCATTGCTATGTTTTACACTTTTACAGTCAAATATTGAGCTTTTGAAGGTTGCTATCTGTCAAGCTGTTGATGTCATGCAAGCAATGGGATCTGCAATCTGCTCTTTGCTCTCGCAGGTGAGTTGACTGTTTTCTACAGGATTTATGTCATATATATTAACAGTGATGGGTATAAATATAGAAAATTAAGTTTTTCAATAATTTACATCATTGCCTCGGATGTGTCTATCCAACTATTTTGCAAGCCAATGTATTTTTTACATCTAAACCTCTGTAATTTTCACTGGTTGCAACTTGCATATTCAACTTTTTCTTCCTTTGATCTCCTAATTTGTAAAATTAAAAGTTTGAATTCATTGGTAAAGGGCCCAAAATTATCATCAGATCACGTGATCTATCATTGGTTCTCACACCATGCATTTTTGTCTGTGCTAGGTTGAGGACATGAACAATTTAATTTCTGAAGTTGCTGTCATAGCAGTGCAGGAAAAGACCATGCTTGATGAATGTGAAATGCTACTGGCTTCGGTAGCAGCTATGCAGGTGAGAGTCATGATATATGTTTTCTTGAACATGAATTATATACTGCAAATATCTCAAGCTTATATTGCATATAGCCATAAATTAGTACGAAATAAATTTCATTTTTACGTATCAGTTATACAGTGTGCTTTCAATCATTTAATCATAATGGATTAAAGAATTAAAAAATTTACTGTAGAGCTAGATCATCAAGATCCTAGTTTTATTGTAAACCAGTGTCATTTCTGATTTCCTTATTGTGCTCATTTTTTGATATATTAGTATCTTTCTTTCTGGCCTGTCTTTCTTTGATAAAGTCAGAAGCATATTTTAAGGCAGTGAAAATTCAGATTATGGAGTTTTCTTGCTCTTGAGCTACACTACATACCTCATTCTTTACAAAAAGTAGACATCCCCAAAAATATTGATAATCTGTATATTAGCATGGGGCATGGGTTTGATGAAGATGCCTTTTGAAAGGGTTTAGCTGTTTAGGGATTTGGTGCTGGCTGGAGTCTATCTCTCCTTTCCCTCACCTTATTTTCTATCAACGGGACTCATTGTTTGTCTTTGTTTCTTAAATTAGAGTTTCCACATAAAAAAAAAATTATGAAGAGTTTTAATAAGTTTTCTCCTAGTTTAATTACATTTTTGGTCACTGTAGTTTGGATTGTTAGTGTTTGATAACCTCAAGTTTTTTTCAAGCCAATTAAAAATTCCTGTTTTTAAATTTAAGCAAAACTATTAACAAATTGAATCGATTGAACTGTCTTTTGCCCAAAACTAACCAACTAAAACATCAAATTTACCCAAAAAATCTCAAAATTTCCCTTCTTTCAAACCATAATCTACATCTTATAAAATTTTGTAAAATTTTGACTAATCTTTTTACTTCTAAACTTGTACAATTGTTTCATATTCCAAATCTATCATAAACCCCTAAATATTTGGATAAAAGAATAATAATTTGAGAATTTTAAGTGGAAGAAAAATATACAAGGGGACCAAGTTCGCATGATTTTTTAAAATAGAGGATTTAATTAGTGAAAATTAATTTGGAAGACCAAAATTACACATTGTCCAAACATGAGGGACAGTGTAATTAAGCTTTTAACTTTTTTCAGCTTACCCTGGCTGTATTCAGGCCAGCTCAATATCTAAGTACAACTACAGTGTGTATGCCTTTATTGATTATCTTTACTTCGCACTCCCTTGTTCCTTACATTATGACCACATGATGTTCTACTCGTTTTCTCCTATGTTCCACTGAGCTGCATTCCATCTACTTGTCTGATAAAATTTAGGACAAAGACCTTTTTTTCATTTCAGGAACATATACTGCGAGGTAGCTGATAATGTTCCAATTTGACATATGATCAGTTCTTGAGAGGGTACTTGTGGAAAGCCGGATATTTCATTTTCATTTCTGTTTGGAGATATTGTAATGTTTTATAATGGCAGGGCATCCCTTTGATCACGCACTTGCATAAATAGAATAGAATGCATTGCTACATGATCATCATCACCCTGTGATGTTAGTTTCTGATTAATTATGTCAAAACCAGGTTGACGAAAGTAGCCTTTGGACGCATCTTATGCAAATCAAGCAAGCTTTGGGGATGAGCAAGTAATCAATTTAGAAAATTTAAACAAGCACGAGCCACACCTGCCGCCAAGCTAACAAGTAATAACGTATCTCTTGCGGCTTCAGCCATAGTATCCATCAGTATCTAATATCTTTCAGGTTCTTTACCTTTGTAAATTTCAAATAGGTTTTTATTTTTATTTTTTTTCCTCCGGTTAAATATGCTGGAATTGATATTGTTTTATTACCCTTTGTTTTTTTCTTCATCTTATCCCCCCAATACTAGAGGCTGTAGGTTTCCACTTGTAATTTTGTATCAGGCAAAGAAAACGAAAAAGAAAAGCAATGAGCAAATATAATCCAAATTTAAGTTTTGCTATTATCATATTTATCAACAGCTTTGTAATTTTATAGCAGAAGTTTCTCAGCATGGCTGAGGTTATATATTTTATACAAACAGGCTTATTGCAAGTGAACTGAATAATATTGCGTAGAAGTCCTGAGAACCATAACATTTTTTCACCCTGACATTTAAAAAACTAATTAATATCTTAACATAGTTATTGTGGTTAATGAATAAAAAATTAAGAAGAGTAATATTTAATATTATTTAGATCATGAACCTATACGATGGATAGATTAAATGTGTAAGAGTAGTTGTATATCAAATAATTTTATATTTTTTTTTGTTTAAATTTTTATTTAAAATATAATTAGTTTATTATCTTCATCTTTTCACACATATAATAATTAAAATTGTGAAGAAAAATATAAAATTTGAAAGACAGGAAATATTTCATAACAATTGAAGGAATAACATATATGACCATATCCAACAAAGAACATAAAAAATAAGAAGATAAAGTAATATACTACCTCTATTAAAAATTTGATGATGCTTTAGCTTTTTTATCATTATTTTAAAGCTTATATAAATTTCAAG
>PYAF01002927.1:44047-57343 GCA_007407185.1 Glycine tomentella | reverse complement strand
TATATTCAGTATAAATTAATTAATTTTTTACATATACCCTTCTTTAAAGTGATGAGATTTTAATTTTACAAGGAATATTTTATTCACAACTTAATTAAAGTATTTTAAACTTATAAAAATAGTACTTCAAAACAATACACTACATTAACCTCTTATTAAATAATTTATACTGAATATAATAATATTTTACATTTATTAATTATTCCTTAATATCTCTAAATATAAAACTCTTTTAACTAATTCACACCCTTTAACAAAGTTAATTAATTTAGTTAATAACATTAAATTTGTCAATAATTTATATTATTTTGTCAAAATTACTCTTAAAATTATTGAAAATTATCCTTTATTTTCAATTAATTACTTTTTATCCAATTAATTAATGTGTGTTAATCTTTTTCTCCAATCCTTATAAGAGAGAACACATTTATAGTAAAGCAATTAAGGATATTTTAGTAAAATAAAAAAAATAATATGAAAGATAACTTAAAAAAAAAAATCTTATATTTAGGTAATATATGTTAGTACTGACCTTAAACATCAATAATTTTGAAAAAAAAGAAAGCGGTGCTCATCGTCAACACGTCCTAGTCACCTCACTTATCCTTTCAAGCACATGTACATAGCAATTAATACAAAATTAATCAATACTTTTATATTATTTATTAATTACTAACAAGGTCTAAGACTTTATAAGTGATGATTCACCTTTAGTTGCATGATAACCGATAAAGCTTACGAACATACTATTGACAGCCCTTCAATTGTTATTTAGACCTCCCAATCTAGGAAAATACCTTTCTATCCGCACCCATTCCCATAGCCCTTGAAAGACCCCGAGCCAATGGAACCCCCACCCCTTACTTTAGTCTTACTCTCTGTATTTGTTTTTGTTCTCCATCTCCCTCACCAACAAGGTTTGCTTCCATTTTATGTCACCAGACCTTATAGCATTTGGCCCTTTTCCTCCATCTCTGTCTTTGTGGCAACCTTTGTTTTTCGATTCCCAATTCAAGTAAGTCACCTGAACTCGGTTAATAACAAATCTGACCAAAACTTGTTTTTGTTGTATACTTGTTTTGTAGAACATCAAGGTTGACTCTAGGGTGGACAAGTCAGGTCCATCTAATATGAACGAGCATCACCAACATCTTTTTTTCGTAGGGAGAGTTATGGAAGTGTTGGAGGAGTGACAAGCTATAATGGTCAAGGAGTAAAGTCGATGTATTTGGCTAAGCCCGTTGTGTAATGCCCTGAAATTTCAATAACCGAAAATAGATGTTCGATGTATTTCTTATGTTATTTGACTATTTGATTAGTTTATAATTAGTTGAAATATTATGTGGATTCTCCATGTGCAATTGTATAATAACCATGGCTAAAAAAAAAAAAAGTTATTGTAGCAGTTATTGTAGCTTGGCGCTCCGAGCTTGGCACTATAGCAGAAGGCTATTTTTCGCGATTTCTGGCGCCATCAGCACCAAAGTGGCGCTAGGAGTGCCACAGATGCTGGAAATTGGCGTCAGGAACGCCAAAGTGGCGCCAAGGGCGCCAGATACACTGGATTTTGGCGCCATCAGTGCCAAAGTGGCACTAGGAGCGCCACAGATGTTGGAAACTGGCGCTAGGAGCGCCAGTGCCAGGGTGGTGCCAAGAGCGCGGCATGTCGGTCAGGCCACCTATAAAAGGCCATTTCGCGATTTTTCAGAGGAAAAGCATTGTTCCTCTTCTTCCTTGGGCCTAGGCAGCCATTGGTACACCTTAGAAGCTTCATACCTTCATCACAAACCATATAAACACCTCCTAATCACTCCCAAACTTGATTAGAATCAGTTGAGAGCCAAAGTCCAGCCTTGGTTGTGAGAATTTGTGAGAGAACTCCCATTTCTTTGAGTTTTTTCAGAGGGTGAGCTTTGGAGAGGAAAGAAGCTGGTTTCAGGACACCAGAGCGAGGAGAAAGACTTCTCCAGCCTTCCTTTATTGATCTGAGGTAAGAAACTCATGTTTTAACCGTTTAATTTGTGGAATGGGAGATTGGATGAATAGTGACCAATTGGTGATAGGGCTAGAATTAGGCTTAGGTTCTTTAGAAAGATATAGTCAGGAGGTTGTTCTGAGTAATGTGGAATGTTGAAACTGGAATTGTGATGAAGTTTGAATTTGGCTCTGTGAGGAAGAAGTGGGTGTAAATGGGAGGTACTATGGCCTGGACTAACTTAAGTACCTTTACAGAAGTTCTTCATAAGGCCAAATAAATGGTGAAAATATGTTGATGCATCTGTTTTGGCTGAGATGAACCATTGTTGGTTCTTGGTATTAGTAAAGCTTTGAATTGAGTTGTGCAGAGTTTTAAAGAAACTCTGAGGCCTTAGTTAGACTGAGGCAGACCAGTGAGGGTCAATGCATGGCCTAGTAGAAGCTGGGCTAAGATAAACCTTAAGCTAGAAGACAGAAATTGATTATGAAAGAAAGAGTGTTTCCTTCCATATAAACGGTCGAACACCGCTCCTGATTGTTTGTTTCATGCCTATTGTAGGGGGTGAAGTGCATATCGCTGGTAGAGATCACCATGAGACTAGGGGAGCTGATTCTGAGCTGCGACCAGGTAAGCTCAGTGTTCTTGGGGATTGTTTTCCCCTGCTTGTGTTTACTACACCCACTTTGGGTGTTTGTTTGATATATCTTGTATGCTGATGCTTTATGATGATATGATACTGAATGATGTGTCTGATGTTGATGAAATGGTTGATGATTGCTGGCAATTGAGTGCTAGTTCGACCCTGTGATAGGGTATGTTTATATTGGTTACACTGAGATAGTACATGATGTGCCGATTATGATGATGGCTTGTGTACACTAGTATAGTGTATGCTTGTATGGTTTCTGTTATGAGATAATTGTGATGTGATTGCATGAAATCTACTGGCCAGTAGTATGAGGTACTATGGACCCTTTGGGAATGTTCCCACTCGGTGGATGATCTCCCTTGGGATAATCTATAGGCGTCCATGTAAACCCTGAGTAGATGTTCCCACTCGGTGGATGATCCTATTCAGGCACTCGATGGAAAGTCCTGAGAGAATGTTCCCACTAGGTGGATGATCTCTCTCAGGCACTGGGTAATGTTTGCTTATGCTTGATTTGGGTTTCCATGTGCATATAGATTGTTCTTGTGAGCCGTGAAGGCTAATTATATGATGGGGTTTTTATATGATATGATTTCAGTTATGCTATGTTATATGTTCATATGTTTATCTACTAGAGAGAGTGAACCAGGGGGAGGGAAACCTCTAAGAACCCTGGGTTTACTGGGATGATTATCTCACCCCTGATTGGGGCTCATATTGCAGGAACTGAGACAGAAGTCACTGAGAGATCCCAAGGCAAAAGGCCTGAGCTGGGATAGGGTGGTAGAGAACCCTAGGCTTAGAAGACCGAGCTTGTTAGCTCACATTTTGTTTATTTTGTCTATATATTGATACCTAGGGAAAATTTGTATAGTTTTGAGAACTATGTATCTTGTAAAGGACAGAGATTCACCATATATGTATATAATATGTATTTATATTGGATTCAGGCTTCCTTTATTGTTTTTTTTCCATGCTTGCTGCGTTACTCTGATATTGTAATAATGATAATACGTCGGGTGCACATGGGGTGTTACAAATTGCTTGGTGTAGGTGTCAAGTTATGCAGAGTTTGTTTGAGCTGCGTTGAATTGTGTGATTCCGAGTTTGACCCGAAAACCTATTTTAGTAAATTCATCGTTATAGATTGGTTAACCGTTGGATTGCCTTAAAATTTTAAAGCTAGCTTTCTAAACCATATATATAACTTTTGACCGTTGGGATTGTCAAAATAATGTCTGTAACATGAGAAATTAATTTTTCACTGAGGCAGAAAATTCTAGAATAGGGTCAGCTCGCCCAGGCGAGTTTTGTAGGCATTTTTGCTCGCTTGGGCAAGTGGAGGCGGTGCTGAATACGTTTTTAAGCTTCCAAGTCATGAAAATGGAGGATTTTTCCTCCCACAAGCCTTCCCTAACCTCCTTTCACCCTCCTCCACCACCCACAACCACTGGAGACAACAACGGGCCGTCGTTGCTTGCCACGAGACCCTGACACGGAGAAGAACCCTTTAATCAAAGCAAATCTTTGAAACTCTTCT
The DNA here is from genome assembly GCA_007407185.1 of Glycine tomentella. Lineage (NCBI taxonomy): Eukaryota > Viridiplantae > Streptophyta > Magnoliopsida > Fabales > Fabaceae > Glycine > Glycine tomentella. Next base: position 53,176 of record PYAF01002927.1, on the reverse strand, counting down.
CAAATTTTCGGTAGAGAACGGAGCTCTCAATCCTCCTTTCTTGGTTTTCTTGAGGTAATCTTAGTTTCCTTTGTCTTCTTCTAGGTAGTTTAAGTCTTTCTTGATGTCTCTTGTGATTCGGGTAATGTTATTGGTTGTTTCTATACTTCCTTTGAAAACCTTTTGAAAATGAAATGTTGTAAAAGTCTCATTTTTGTGAAACTGATGTCATTTCTGTGATCCTTGTTGAACCCTGGTCACATTGGTGTGATCGAAATTTCAAAATGATGTCTTTTGATGTAGACTCCTAAAACACCCTTTTAGCCTCTTTTTAAATTTGATTGGGTATTTGACCCCGAATGCTAATGTTAGCCTTGTTTATGAAATCTATACTAAACTATCTTCAATTTGGTATATAGAGCTCTACGTTTGGGCCAAAGCATGTGAACTTGAGAGATCCCAAAATAACGTTTCAAGGAGCTAATAGAGGGATATAGATAGGTAAGGGGAGTTTATTACCTGGTTACAGTTTTGATACCATAGTTGGGGGCCAGGGAGTCCAACTATGAAGATAACTGTCTGTCCCTGCTATGTGCTGGTTTTTAAGAAAAACTACGTTTTTTTAACTAATGGGATGCGATGTATTATGATTGATGTGTGTTTATTCCTATGTGTGCTCGTTTTCAAGAAAAATTGTGTTTTTAACTAATGGGATGTGATGAATTGGCTTGTTGATTGATATAACTATAAATGATATTGTTGTTGTAATGATTGAATTTTTGGGAAAAGTCTTAATTACAGAGGAGACTCTGTCCAAAATTTCATGATGCGTTCTTTTATTTAATTCTTTATTAAATTTTGTAATGGGCATAAGAGTGTATTTTATATATTGTAGTCCTCCTCTTTAATTTAGAATTTTCCTAAAAATATTAGTCTTGTGATATGATGAATTGTGAATGTATGAAATTTGGATTGTCTGAAGACCTGGGGAATGTGAATCTTAGGCATATGTATTATGTATAGATGTGAAATATGATTGCTTGTGATAGCGTTGATGATATTGAAATTGAGATGTAATTGATGTAATTGATGATGTTCAAATGAGATAATGTTGACATGGTTGATGATGTTGAAATGAGATAATATTGATATGCATGATGATGATATTGAGATGATATGATGTTGAGGTTGATAATGACATTGATGAGAGATAATGTTGATGTGAACAATGTCATTGTGTGTGGATATGTGGAAAATAAGGACCACTCACACTTAACCAAGAGGGGGGTGAATTGGTTAACCTTGGTAATTTAAAAATTTCTTTGATGAAAACAGAGTTTTCCAAAATAAAATCAGAGTTTAATTGCCCTTAGGATCTTTATCACAAAACCAATTGAAAAAACTTTATCCAAGATCAATCCAAAACTTGTTATGCCACAAGAGTAGACTTACAAAACAGAGTTCACAACAAGAATGATCAAAAGCACAGAATATAAATCAAGACAAAAGATTTATACTGGTTCACCTCAAAACCTATGAGGCTACATCCAGTTTTTTCTACTCAACACCAGAGTAGAGTTCCACTATTGCAAATATTCTTCTTACAATCAATTACAAGCTTCTCTCCTTCAACCATAGAAGAAGTTCAAAGATCTAAAACCTATTAGATCCTTAGAAGCAACACCCACACTGAGAACACTACTCAGCTGTCCTTGGAGAAATCCTATCTCCACTTGCAAGAAATCCCAATTTACAATAGACCAAAACTTACAAGAATTCAAATAACAGTTTACATCAACAAAGACAAGGAAAGATATCACCTGATAACCCAAGAATGAATGCAAAGTGAATGAAACTCAGGTTGATTAACTGATTACACAACCATATGCAGTTCTTTCCTTATGCTTTGAATGAATGATGATACTTCACCTTCTTGAATCAAATACCCATAAGAATTTGGTGAAGTCTATGTGTTTAGAACTAAGAGAAACTCACTAATGAAAGCTCAGAACGTGTTTGAATGCCTTAGAATTCGTAATACTCAGTAATTGCAAAAGCTTTTAACCTCAGCCTGAGAAGTTACTTTTTATAACAGATTTTTACTGATAATAATCGATTAAACACACTCTTGTAATCGATTATTTATCATTTGTAATCGATTAATTCAAGATGTAACCGATTAAAATTTTCCTGATGCTTTCTGGATTTTGGCTATGAACTATTTAATCGATTATCTCGATACGTAATCGATTAAGCCAGAGTGACATGTTTCTCTAAAATGTACAGTGTAATCGATTACAAATTTTTGTAATCGATTAAGCCAGAGGGACCATATTTTCTTATTTGAACTACGTAATCAATTAAACCGTTATGTAATCGATTACTTCAATAGGTCATGTTCTTTTCAAAGCAGGTTTGTAATCGATTACCAAATTTTGTAATCGATTAAGACCGAAGGATCTATTTTTCAAATTTAGCCTATGTAATCGATTAATCCGATATGTAATCGATTACATTGTTCTTGATTTGTTTTTCAAAGGCACGAAGAACAAAATAATCGATTCCAATATGTATGTAATCAATTACTTCAGTAAAACTTAGTTTTTCTAAAAGCTTAACCTTTTAAGTGCTACCTTTGATCAATTCTTTTAATCTAATAACCCTAGATGAATGAATAATGCATGACATGAAATGTACACTTGGATTATCAGATCATATACTCCCTTTTACATTTAATTAAATTAATCTTCAATGCTTCCATGGTTCTTTTAGCCTTTGGACATGTTGAAAGCTCAAAACTTCTTGAGGCTTGAACCTTGTTCATGATGCTTGACTTCACTGGAATCAACAGGATATACATGGATGGTTCCTATGGTTGTAGGCTGTGTATGTACACGTGGGATGCAATGACTGGTTGGTTACCCTTGCGAGGATGGATTTGTTCCTAGCCACGGTTAGTGCATCAGTGAGCCCACATTGGTGTCTTACGTATGTACATAGGGGTGCATGACGAGTTACCCTTGCGAGAAAGGATTTGTTCCTAGTCGGGTCATGCATTGATGATGCCCATGTTTCATACTTCATTTGTATGTGTGGAAATAGAATGAAGGCACGCGCGTACTTGTGAGTTTCAGTGGGCTGAGACGCAGGTACTAAGGGGTCATCAGGTTTGGAATTCCCTTGCGACGCTGGCTGATCACCGGGTGGCCAGTGCACGACAGGGTGGCCCTGATAGGCGATGAATCATTTTTCCTGTGAGAGGCTATTTCCAGAGATGGTAACACATTGCATGCTGATAGATGAGTCAGGTGCATGCATCATTCTATGCACGATTGTTTGAGTTGTGAAATGCATTGGATGATTGGTTTGTTGAGTGTGTATTGGAATCATGGGTTTTTGTTAATGATTGTGGTGGGTAGAATTGTTTTCTTCCCAATTGCTACTATCTGATGTTTGTTGATTTTATATAATAAACTCACCCTTGCATTTGTTGTACCGTGTGTGGTTGGTACAACCACACTATCTGATGATCGCGAACTTTTGTTCGTGGGAGCATATGAGCAGCAGTAGGTGACCTTGGAGAGAGATCTTCTTTTTGTTGGAGCCGCCAAGTCGACGTAATGACGTTGGAACTCTCTTTGGAAGAGTTTTGTTTTGTTAATTAACTCTTTTATAGTTAGTCCCTTAATCCTTTTTGTAGACATGTATATTTTGAATTGTAATTACATGTAAAAACTAAATTAAGTTCTAAACATGAGAATAATGAGTACTGATATAGTATATGTATACACATGTATTCAATTGTTGTTGTTATATCGTGTGTATGATGATTGTATTATTGCGAAAAACTTACTACCATTTTCATAATTATATTGATGAAGTTTTTATTAAAATTTGAAATTTACACATCTAGAGTTTGTGATGCCGTAGCGACGAGGTGGGTCGTTACACGTTGCATGCCTTAAGGTACACGATTAGAGTTTTTAAATATTAATAAATGTATATGAAAAAATTACAAAACTTTCAACATATTAGATGCTGTTGAGTTATTTTGATCTTAAATCTTTCCACAACTTTTATATTAAAATCATATGGTATAATCACTTCACTATGTTTGATTTCTATCTTGAGCATTGTAATTGGTTAGCATACTTGCAACCTCAACACTAGAGCTGCAAATGGAGTTGGGTGTTAGAGATATTTTGGCAAGTGCACTAATCGAACAAGTAATACAATAGATAAGTCCAAATATCATTTCACAAGAGACATGTGCAAATAGGCAAGTCAACAAACTATTAACTTAAGCTTAAGAAAAGTACAAGAAAGCACTAAAAACATGAACTTTAAGGTGATTTTGTGGAGTGATAAATAGATCATGAAGAGAAACAAGAAAGTAGATCCTTTTATGTGGGTCTAAAACCAGAAAAATACAATAAACAAGATGTTACACAAATGGTAGAAGCTGATGTAGGGGGTAGATTTTACCAAATCTTCATTCTCTTCATGCATTAACATGCTATACATACTTCATTCATGCTCATATGTTAAAAAGTCAGTAAATAATTTTTTTATTAATTCTAATTTCTTAGGTAAAAGAGCCTTAGATACCTCCCCTAAGCGAAGAACCCTTAAAGACTTAATGAAGGCACTAGCTTTAAGCTTTGTGACCATAAGATTACCAAAAAAACTCAACTTCATTCCTAGACATTAAGGCTCATGGAAATTTTGTTCAGTTCCAGATAATAAAAGTGCTTCCTAGTATCATTTACACCCCAAAATCCTAATATGATTGACCAATTCACAATAAGCATTAAGGAAAGACACAAAATGCTATTGCAGAACATAAATATGTAAAATATATATTAATTCATATCCATAGATACACGATAGTTTAGAACTGGCTATGTCTACCCCTTACAACAATGGAAATCAGCCATTCATGGAGGTAAGCAACTTGGATTTACACATGAAAAGGTGAGAAATGGATGAAGAACACAGACACTTGAGAGCTATTTTTCCTTCAATCCAACAATACCACAAAACTATAATTGATACAATGTTGATATCAAAGGAGAGAGGGAATCATAATATATTTGCAAGTCAAGCCTAAAAAATACAAAAGACAATATTTCCATTTTGAGTGCAGACTAGCTTAGCCATGAATTGTGGCTTGGGAAAATGTCAATTTTCATTCTTTTTGAATTTTTATTTGTCAAGTTGTTCCTTTTGGAGCTTTAGTCCTCCAAGTTGCTCTACATGATACTTCTTCCATTTCAGACCCCTTTAGTTACAAAAGGATGGGATAAATTACTACAAAGTAGCCGAGAAATCTAAGTATCATACTAGAATTCATAAACTACTAAAACAAATACAATTAGAGTCAAAACAATCCTTTAAGTCTAAGGAAAGATAAGAAAAGTGCCTTAAATAGTATCTCAAGAGTACGTGAATTTGGCACTTAACATTGGGCTAATGGGCTCAATTCGTAAATAAGGCTAGGATTGACTCTGAAAAAGGCAGTCTGAATAAAAGCTAGCCTTTTTGGCCTATTTAGCTCGACGGGCCAATAGATCAGGCTAGTTCGGTAGGATTTCGAGTTGTACCAGTAAGTAATATAAAAAAAATAAAATCAAAGATATAGTTGTCTTATAGACATAACATATTAACATTAATAATGATTTTATTTATGTAGTATTGATGTATGGCTGAACCCATTAGTCATTAGTTTTCCCAAATCTACCTTGCATTGAAACTCAATCTTCAAGCAAACTTCAAGAACACAAAAGTTGTCCAGCATTTCATGTGAAACCTTGGCTGGTTGGAAGCTTTTACTTACAACAATGGAAGATGGAAGAAAGGTTAGGGATGAAGGTGGAAGACACCATGGAGAAGCTCTCCAATAAGTCTAGGAAGAATCACCAAAATACCATTGAGAAGCCATTGATAAGACTCAAGAAGTTCTTGAACAAGAACAAGAGAGAAACTCTCACACAAATTTCAAATTTATATTAATGAACCAAAGTTAGTCACATTTAGTTTTGGGACAACTTATATAGGCCACAAAATTACAAGCTAAATGTACATGAAATGAAGCTTGTAATGCAAACTTAATGAAGCCCAAATAAAGCTTGAAGTGCAAGCTTCTCCTAAAGTGACTTTTGGCTGACCCAACACGCACAGGGGCAGTTTTATGCTGAAGTAATCGATTAATTCGTCTTTGTAATCGATTAAAACAAAGTTTTTACATTATACAAATGTTTAAGTAATTGATTACAATTATTTGTTAATCGATTACCACAGACATAAACTATTTTACAAAGTGGCTAAGTAATCTATTACAGACAGATGGTGATCTATTACAACAGACAAGACTTCTTTTCTGTTTGCACTGAGTTGGTGTGCTTCTTCATGCTTGTCCAAAAGATACAAGTTAGTTTTGATGTGGTCTTGAAGGACTTAAGTTCTAATTCTTGTCATGGGTCCTCTAAAGCTAACCAAAGGAAGTTCTTCAAGTTCTCCTTCTTGACCTTGAGCTTGCAATGGACCTCCATCAAGTATATATTGGTTAAGTTATGGCTTAATTACACTTTTACCCATATTTTTTTTTATTTTTTGACGAATTTCACCCAATAAATTACATTTTACCCCTAATTTCCTAGTCATTTGAATGTAATGTGCATCCATATCTTGAGTAGGATGATGGAGGAATAACTTAGTCATTTATTTATTGTTATTATGTTTTTCTTTCATGAGATTGTAAGTTTGGAATATTGTGACATCAAGGCATGGAAACTATTATGGTCTTAAAGACTTCATTTATGTTTATTCTTTTAAGATGTATGGTCTTTGGAGTGCCAACCTTATTTAATCATGTTTTTATCTATAAAGTTTCATCTATTTGAACTTGAAATTAAAACGATGGGATATGGGATATCTTTTACCGCAAAGCAATGTTTCAAAAAATAATTAATATTATTTTTACAACAATATTAAATAGTTATGGAGTAAAGAAGAGTAACCTAATGATACGTGTGATTGAAATTTAATTGTTGTATATATTATTATGTTTATGTAAGCAAGTGTAACTACAAAAATAAAATAAAAGTTGGTACTCAAAGCCTGCTCTCATATATACTCTACTTCAATAGATGAAAATAATACATTTTGGTTACAAAAGATGGGATCAATTAACATTGGTTGCATGCTCATTGCAGAAGTAAGTATTCTTTTGGGTTTTTATGTTGTTGCTTACATATTAATTGGGTTTCAATTGATTTTAATGTAGGAAAGCTTGAGATTTATTTTAAATATTTAGCATGTCACTTATGTTGGTTTTGATTTGCAACAATTTTGTTTTCCATTTAGCTCACTTAAGATAGTTTTGACAATCCGCTTTTATGTGACCTTGCTTCCCACACTCAAAACATGTGTACATTGTGGGAGTGGAATCATTTTTCTTTGTGCTCTTGTTTTGATAGTTTCCTTTGTCTCTTCTATTATTCTTCATGAACATGAAGAACTTCTTAACCAACAAATACAGATTTTCATTATCTGATTTTTTCGAAGGGCCTTCATCACTAGCTTCACGATGTGAAGTGCTTATCTTTAAGGCTAATCCCTTCTTCTTCTTGTCAACTTCTTCATCCTTTAGCTTGCCAAAAAGTGTAGTTATCATCATGGTTATTAAATCCTTTGATTTCGATATAGTTGTACTTTTAGGTTGCTAAGTTCTATTGAGACTTTGTAGAACATTGACATTGAACTCCTATCTTTAAAAAGTCTTGCCAAGAGCCAACAAATGGTTCATCACATCTGTAAAATGCTTCTACACATCCAAAATTCTTTCTCCCAGCAACATTCTAAACATTTCATATTCTTGAGGAGAGTGTTCTTTCTTGCTCTCTTGACCTTGGTAGTTCCTTCACGAGTTACTTCCAACATTTCCCAAAATTATTTAGCATCTACACATTGAGAAGCACAATAAAACTTATCAAGGGTTAAAGCAGAGGCAAGAATATTTTTAGATCTAACATTATATTGAGCATGCTTATTTTCTTTTGGTGTCCAAGAATTAAAGGTTTTTTCTACCTCTTTTCCATCAACAACAACATTAGGACAATAACGACCATATACAATGACATCCCGTACTCCTCTATCAATGGATTCAATGAAAATTATCATGCATACCTTCCAAAACTAATAGTTTTTTTGGTAAAAAAAGGGATCAATTTATAGAAGCATCTTCATCAAAGGTTTGATAATTTCTAAACATTATAAAATGATAGGTTTGGACGGTCTCTTTTCACATCTACCTTGGATTTTGATGATTAACAAGTATAAATTATTGATTTTTTAATGAGTTTATGACAAGTAGCAAGATTAATGTTATTAAACGACCTAAATGTTATCTACATACATCATCCACACTCAAAAAGGAAATACTCTATTAATTATTTAACTAGCATCCAAGTGCTAAAACCAAATAGCATCCATTCATTATATTAACTAGTATTATACACTGTGTATTGCTATCACTCGCGTCTAGCTAGTACAAGACTCTTACATAATTTTAAAATGATCAGCATTGAACTTAAACTCAGTAATAGCAGAAAGAGGAAGTATACGTGCTCTAACTCATAAAAATTCATTTTTCCTCTCTTTATTTTGAATTCCTAACATTTGAATTTAAGGAAATGACAAAACAAAAGAGAATAGAAGGTATTCAGAGAATATTCCTTAGAGGTCATTTTTTACTAGAAAAAAAGCACATGGTACAGTCTTTACCTCTGTGCATATCCTCGTGAATTAGTGCATGCCACGTAGCCTTATCTTCCAGTGTGAGACAATGGTCTTTTTAAGCAATCGAAACTGATCCCGTAACGAATCTTTCACAGAAGTATATAAAAGGTAGTCTCTACCCAAAAAGAAGACGACAAAATCATTACGAGAAAATGTAACGCCTCTCGTTACTCTCTCGTGCTCGGTTGATTTTAGATAAAATTACGTGTCCACTTTGTATTAAAATTAGATTAGTATAAATTTTTTTCATGAAAATTCGTTTTGCTTTGCTTGCTAATTTTATAATTCGTAAGTAACATAAACGATTATCCTCACCACGATTTATTTATAATGAGAAGCATAACTAAATAT
>PYAF01002924.1:0-18916 GCA_007407185.1 Glycine tomentella | reverse complement strand
TTCGCAATAGGGATGTTGGGGTTCTAATTTCTGACCTGAGTAAGGTAACAGTTGTTCATTGCCTAGGGATAGGGATGCGTGACTGCAGAACCTTATAATATATTCTTTTAAATGCTTAACTTGATAGAATTCACTAAGGGATTAGGTTTTTGATTCAGGTTAAAGGGTTAATTCACTAAGGGATTAGGGATTAGCTAAACTAGAAAAGATTTATTCTCTGAGCAATCAGAAACAATCGAACTTGATAACCAGTAAAGTGAAAGGAGCAGGAATCAAAGGGGATTGCGTCCTAATCACAATTATTACATCCATTGGTTACAACTCATTTTATTTGCTTTTGAATTCATTTCAATTTCTGTTCTTTACTTAAATACTCAAATTCACAACACAACAATTTTTCAAAAATACTTTCTTTTTACTTCCAATTAATTAGACCGTGAATTATTGTGAATTTCACACCAATCCCTGTGGAGACGATACTTACTTACCCACTTTATTACTGGAAACGAGCGGTGCACTTGCCCGCCTTCGCAACAACATACCAAACCATCACCCTCTTGGAAATGGTGAAACAAAAGCAAGGGAAACATTCCCCAAGAACGATGAGCTTACCTGGTCTCAGCTTAATACCGGCTCTCTCGGCCTCATGGTGACCACCACCAGTGGTATGAATCTCACGCCCTCAGAAATGGTGAGAAAGGACTCTAAACCACTTCCTTTGGCCCAGGGGTTCGTTACTCACTGCCGTTCCTCATCCAATTTGAGCTCTACTACTTTCCCTTAAGGAAGGGGACTTCTCTAATTGAGGGGTTTTAAGAGAAACTGATGAAAGATTATGGCTCACCAAAGGTTTCCAACATGTTTTGTGGTGAAAGGAAAGTATTTGGGTGAACTATGGTGCAAAGATGAAGCTTGGAGCTTCAACAATGGAGGTCTTGGCGTTCAGAAGAAGAAGAAGAAGAAAAATGGTCTAGAATTCGTATCCTGACCCTTTTATACTGGGCCTGACCGACATGCCTCGCCAATAGCGCCACTCTAGCGCTGATCGCGCCAACTTCCAGAGCTCACGGCGCCATCCGCGCCATTACCGTGCTGTCTCGCGCCAACCTCCAGGGCCTATGGCGCCACTCGCGCCATACTCCAGAAACTGTGGCGCTGATCGTGCCACCATGACGCCACTCGCGCCATACTCCAGAAACTGTGGCACTGATCGCGCCACACCCCTGCACCAGTATCTGCAGAAGATTCTACAGAAGAAACTTAGCGCTATCAGCGCTGAATCCTCACACCAGTCGCGCCGGACTTGAGGGGCATTATAATTACCATTCGAAATAATTGATTAAAATCGTTTTTGCTGCAGAGGCGCTATTTTTAGTTTTTGAATAGCTGTTTGGATAGCTTCCCTTGGAAGCTACATTTGTATTTCATTTAGGACGCATCTGCATTTCATTAGCTTATAGTTTCGTGGCCTATATAAGCTACATTTCAACAGATTGTAAGGACTTTTGGTTGAATGAAATTAGAATGCACTTTGTGTGTGACAGGTTAAGAGTTATTCTCCCTTGTTCTTAGTGAAGAACTTCTTGTTTCTTATCAATAGCTTCTGAGCTATTGTCATGATTCTTGCAAGACTTATTGGAAATCCTATTCCATGGTGTCAATCCAAATCCATTTATGATCTTTTTCCATTGTTCCAATTCCTAAATCACAAAACCTAAAAAGCTGTAAAAAACCGAGCACTTCCTACTCTGTTTTTCTTTCCATTGAAGAATTGATTCCATTGCAAGGAACATCGGGGCAAACAAGACTTGATTCAGTTCAGGAGTCCATCACATACTCACCCGACAATTCAATTTTGTAGGCATTATCATTGATCTTGGCTAGTACTTGAAAAGGACCATCTCCTCTTGGCATAAGCTTCGACTTCCTTTGTGAAGGAAACCGCTCTTTTCTAAAATGCACCCATACCCAATCACCTGGTTCAAATGATACCTTTTTCCTTCCTTTGTTTGCATACTTTGTATATTCTTCTATTTTCTTCTCAGTTTGGGCCTTGACTTTCTCATGCAACTTCTTGACAGATTCTGCTTTAACCTGCCCAAACTTATCTTTAAATTGAGAAATGTTAGGTAAAGGCGACAATTCCAAAGGAGTCAAAGGATTAAATCCATAAACAATTTCAAATGGTGACATCTGAGTAGTACTATGTACAACCCCATTATAAGCAAATTCAACATGTGGTAAACACTCTTCCCAAGTCCTAAGATTTTTCTTAATAACAGCTCTAAGAAGAGTAGAAAGAGTTCTATTGACCACCTTAGTTTGCCCATCGGTTTGGGGATGACATGTAGTTGAAAACAACAATTTAGTTTCAATCTTACCCCACAAAGTTCGCCAAAAGTGACTAAGAAATTTTGAATCTCGGTCACTTACAATACTCCTAGGTAAACCATGCAATCTTACCACCTCCTTGAAGAACAAATCAGCACCATGACAAGCATCATCTACCTTCTTGCATGCTATGAAGTGAGCCATCTTAGAAAACCTGTAAACCACCACAAAAATTGAGTCCTTTCCTCCCTTGGATCGAGGAAAACCTAGAACAAAATCCATAGAAATGTCAATCCAAGGATGATCAGGAACTGACAATGGAGTATACAAACCATGTGGCATGACCTTGGATTTAGCTTTCTTAAATACAAGACATTTATCACAAATCTTATGCACATGATGCTTCATGTGTGAAAATAATAGGAATACTTCACAACAAAGAAGAGGGGGGGTGAATTGGTTGAACCTTGGTATTTTAAAAATCAAATTTAAATCAGAGTTTTCAGGATCTTTATCACTTTTAAAACCAAGAAACCTTTTACTCAATCAAATAACTCAGTCCAAGAATTCAATAGATAAAAACTAAACTTGTTGTGTAATCAATATGATTCAAAGAATAAAAGACAAATAATAAGATGAGAAGAGAATTAAGAACACACACAATTTATACTGGTTCACTTGAAATCATGAAGCTACATCCAGTTTCTTCCAACCAACACTAGGTTAGAGTTCCACTATTATAAAAATATTCTTACAAGCTTTTACAAGAATCTCCCCTTTATCAACCCTAGACAAAGAACATAAATCTAAAACCCTATTAGAAATCTAAGAAAAAGATCCAGAGAACACTACTCTGATCTTTAAGCTAGAGAACCCTTCTCTAGTCCCAAGCTTTACGAATCAAAATTACAATAGCCAATACAACACAAATTCGTAAACAAAATTACAACCAATCAGTTAAGGAAAGAAAACACCTGATGACCCAGTGAATGATATGCACATGAATGAACAAACCAGGTTGAAAGACAAAATTAATCTTAGAACATCTCCTTCCTTAACCTTCAAAAGAATCTTCTTGCTTTAAAGAATCACTCAAAAACCCATAACTGTTTTAGTGAAAGCAAGAACTCATAGAACCCAGAAAAATCACTTAGAACGTGTTTAGAAAGCTTATGTGTGCTCAGAATACGAATTGATCAAGTCACAAAACAAGCTGAGCTAAGGTTCTATTTATAACAAACTTTTGTAACTGTCAGTAATCGATTAAACACACCTAATAATCGATTATTTCACTCATGTAATCGATTAAATCAAATAGGTAGTTGATTAAAGTGTTCTACAGAAATCTGGACATGAGCAATGAACAAAATAATCGATTATTCCATCTTGTAATCGATTAAGACAAAAAGCTTCATAAACTTGAAATACACTGTGTAATCGATTACGGATTCTGGTAATCGATTAAACCAGGAAGCTTTAAAAATCATATTGAACTATGTAATCGATTACTATATTTGTTAATCGATTAATGCATCAAAAACTAATTTGCATATGTGTATGATGTGATCGATTACTGAATTTGGTAATAGATGAAGACAGAAAGATGGTTTTTTTTAGTTTATCCTGTGTAATCGATTAATACTCTTTGGTAATCGATTCTTCCAGCACGGCTTAAAATAATGTATAGCAATGTAATCGATTACTACCTGTTGGTAATCGATTAAAATGTTCATCAAGGCAGTTTATATGTAAACGAAGGTCAAATAATCGATTAATCCAATAGGTAATCGATTACATTGTTCTTAAAAACTTTTCCCAAGTGAACAAAGTAATCGATTATAAGCTTAATGTAATCGATTAATTCAGTACAAAAACATTTTTCCAAAAACCTTGTGATTCATATAAAAGCCTTTAGTTAAATGTTGAAAGCTTAGTTGGATTTTCATGAAAAAAAATACTTAGTTAGATGAATGAATGAGTGAATGCATGGATCAATCAGATGGCTTTCCTTTTACATAGAATTTCAAGACTTCAAGCATGTTTGAAGCTCAAAACAAATCTTGATGCCTGTTCCATTCTTCAAATAGGTCCTCTGAAACCAACAATGTGAGACCAATAGAAATGCTCATGCAAGATGTCATATGTCTTTTGTACCCCAAAGTGCCCCATTAAACCCCCTTCATGTTCCTCTCTAACAAGCAAGTCCCTAACTGAACCCTTAGGCACACAAAGTCTCTTGTCCCTTAACAAATACCCATCATGCCTAAAATACCCATTAGATGCAGTATGAGAACATGTTTGATATTTATTAGAAAAGTCAGCATCATGCTTATACAACTCCTTAATGCACTCAAAACCAAAAAACTTATTTTCAAGGGTAGACAATAATGCATACCTGCGGGAGAGTGCATCAGCTACCACATTATTCTTACCTTTCTTATGTAACGACCTAAAATTATTCTAGATATTGTATTTTTATTAGCGTTAAATTTTTAGGAATCATTAGATAATTTTTATTACTATTTATTTTTACTGAACGGGTCCTAGTATAAATTCTGAAACGTATAAATTATAGAAGTTGTTAAACTGATATACATTATAAGTAGCCAAATCCTTGTTACAAAAGTCATTATTAAACAAGTACAGGATTTTCTATACACCAACCTAGTTCTTATCTTCATTCCTACACCACCACCAATCCAGGGCATCAAGGAAATTGACCACGGTTGCCATCTAAAAAAAATGAAACAAATCTAGTGATAAATAAAAATTTCTCAGTAGGCAAAAACTAAACCATCGAACACGTTAGTACGTTAGTAAATAATATTCAAATGAAGCAACAAAATAATTATGCAAACTATATGGATGCATGAAATGAATTTTCCCAGGGTGCATATGGCCTCTACATATCGTACTGTATGTAGCTACACCTCATACTAGATGTAGACGCTGCGATCGTCTTACGCAAACATGCGTGATTTATGCCATATATTTGCACCTAGTCACTACATATCATACTGTATGTAGTATCAGATTCTGTTTCACAAAATCTCGTACTGGACTTGGAAACATGAATCAACCTATCATCACATCAACATCCATCCATAATAAAATCCATAAGCAAAATACATACCACCTCATGGAAAAATATTTTTTTCATAACATCATATATACCACAAGTATGGTTAAACCACCATACCTTAAATAAGATCATTACCACTTAGGCGTGACCATTGAATATCCTCAAGCTATAGAAAAATCATGTTAGTAATCTAACTAATAAACAACTATTGTCTCTCAAATAATTTCTAACACCTTTAAACTTTCACAAGAAAATTTTAACCTAGCATGCCTTTTAATCTCCTTTCACCTATCACCTTACTACTTCATCCTCAAAATTTAATCACTCAAGCATTTGAATCATTTAACTACATACCATTCAACCTCTACTTCTAGAAATTAATTCAAAATAATTCCATAATAAAAATATACACAAACAGCCCAAATATCATCAAAATCACTTCCAAAGATCACTAAATATACTTTCAAACATCACTAATATTTCAGCTTATAAATCATCACCTATCCTATGGTTTAAATCAACATTTCCACATCATAAAATAACCTTAAAATGACATGAATTTCAAGTCTAAATGATAATCATAAATCTGCCTAATTAAGCATAGAAATTAATCCAAACAAATGCTTAACTAGAGATTGAAGCCTAGCCTACCTCAAGTGAGTTTGAGTTTGAATTGGAAATAGATTAAGGGCTGTCTCCCTTGGCTGTCTTCCTTGAAATATTCTCTATGAAATGAGTTCTTGAAAAATAAAATGGCTTAGTAGTAAAAGATGTCACGGTTGGAAGCAAACAAAGGAGGTAGGAAGGAAAAGCTAGGTGCAAGTAGCAAGTGCGGAATTTGCAAGAAGCTAGCATACGTGCAAAAAAATTTTGGAGCAGCCAAGCTATTTATACTTCTTTAATTAGTTGAGTTTTAATTGATTTAGTTGGGTTATAACTGAATTAGGATTTAGTTTAGTTAGAAGTTAACTAGGTAATCATTACTTTGGAAGATATTTATGACTAACCTTATCTTGACTTTGCTTTGTCTTGGTCAATGATTCTTTAATCCATTTTTTTGTGGGGCAGCTGGCTTCATACGTGGGATAGGGCTAGGTTGCTGAGTTATTTACTTGGCTCTCCTCCTTCCACATACACACAAGGCCATATTATATCATTTTCCATTCAGCCTTAAAATTTTTTACAGCAACTACACCTTCATGTTTATTTCTTTTGGCTTAGTGTTTAAGTGCAAGATTCCCTTATTTATTGTTCCATGTGCACGTGGAAAGGGACCTTTTAGGAGTCCACTTTTGATTGGTCTAGTTGTTAGCTGAAGCTTCTAGCTTTTGTGTGAAAGTTTTAGGAGCTACAAATTGCCAAGTACTAGATTCTTCTACAAAAAATGTTTCACAGCACATGGTTCATTCATGGTATATTCTGTACCAATCTACTAGTCCAAAAATTATCATTTTCTAGTATGTTAAACTAGACTTCCTAAGCTTTCTAACAAGGTATCACATGCCAAATTTGAAGTTATAAAACTTAAAATATAAAATTTTTAATCTAGACTTCCAAATTTCCAGCGAATTCATCTTAGGACACTGACATACCTTAGTGTTTTTGTTATTGCAAACAGTAGTCAATCTAGATTGATCTGAAATTTTAATATATTGCAGTAGACATATAGATTTTTAATTCCATATATCATACACTTAATTTGAATAAGAATTGAGAGAGAAATAAATTTTTCAATTTGGGTGGCAGATATGGAAATTTTGGGCAGCTTATGTTCAAATAAAATTTCTTATTTTTCTTGTATCCAACTATCATCCTACTTCCATAATTCAATCATAATTATAACTCATAATATAATTTTGAGAATGTTACATCTTATGCCTGATCACATGGGGAAATTGTTCAAGAAATTCAATCCACTTGGCATGCCTCTTGTTCAACTTTCCTTGTCCTTTCAAGTTTTTCAAAGACTCGTGATCATTGTGAATAAAAAATTTCCTTGGACAAGAGATAATGCTGCCAAGTCTGCAAAGCTCTAATTAAGGCATACAATTCCTTATCATATGTAGAATAACTAAGAGCAGCCCCATTCAGTTTCTCACTAAAATATGCAATGGGATGCCCCTCTTGCATCACCACAGCCCCTATGTGTACCCCAGAGGCATCACATTCAAGCTCAAAGGATTTAGCAAAATTAGGCAAAGCAAGAATATGAGCATTAGTTAACTTTTCTTTCAAAGCAGTAAAATCATTCTCTTGTTGATCACCCCATTCAAAAACAACATTTTTCTTAACAATTTCATTTAGAGGTGCAGCCAAAGTGCTAAAATCTCTAACAAACCTCCTATAGAAACTTGCTAAGCCACGAAAGCTCCTTACCTCACTTATATTTTTGGGGGTTGGCCAATCTGGAATGGCTTTCACCTTTTCTGGATCAACCTGCACCCTTGTGAGCTAACAATAAATCCAAGAAAAATTACATGGTCCATACAGAACACACATTTTTCTTACAATTTGTCACACCTAAGTGCTTCCAAAACACACCTCAAATACACAACATGGTCATCATAAGATTTGCTATAAATAAGAATATCATCAAAATAGACCACAACAAACTTTCCTATAAATTTTCTCAACACATGATTCGTTAATCTCATGAAGGTACTAGGAGCATTGGTTAACCCAAAGGGCATAACCGACTATTCATACAACCCATATTTAGTTTTAAAGGTTGTTTTCCATCTCTTTCTCTAATTCTAATTTGATGATATCCACTTTTCAAGTCAATTTTAGAGAAGACACAAGCAACATACAATTCATCCAACAAGTCATCTAACCTAGGAATGGGATGTCTATACTTTACCATGATGTTATTGATGGCTCTACAATCTGTGCACATCCTCCAAGTTCCATGTTTCTTAGAGACTAGAATGAATGGAACTGCATGGATGCAAGCTTGCTTTAACCCACCCCTTTTGCATCAAGTCTTCAACTTGCTTTTGAATCTCCTTGGTTTCTTGTGGATTGCTCCGATAGGCTAGCCTATTAGGCAATGAAGCTCCTGGAATAAGATCAATTTAATGCTCAATGCCCCTAAGAAGGGGTAGACCTTGAGCACTTCGTTGGGAAAGACATCTTCAAAATCCTGTAACAAAGAAGAAACCTCTTTTGGAGGAGAGTTAGTAGGACATGTGCCCTTTGAATTACACTCTTTACTCAAAAGTAAGAGTATTGGTTTTCTCAGTTGCATAGCCCTTTTCACTTCTTTTTCTTTTATAAATAGATTTGGTTCTTTTCTCTCTTTCTCTTTTCCACCCTCTTTTTCCTTTTTCTTTTCACTTTGTGTTTTCTTTTCTTTGTTCTCTCTCTTTTTCTTTTATCTCTGCTTTTATTTTCTTTCTCATTTTCAATTGATCCTCACTAACTTCTCTTGGAGCCAATGGTGCAAGAGTAGTTTTGTGATTGTTATGCACAAAAGTGAACTTATTAGTGAAACCATCATGCAAGACTTTCGTATCATACTGCCAAGGTCTCCCAATAAGCAAATGACAAGCCTCCATAGGCACCACATCACACAAAACAAAATCTTCATATTTCCCTATGGAAAAACCCACTTCAACTTGCCTATTCACAGCCACCTCACCATCTTCACTAAGCCATTGAAATCTGTTTGGTCGCGAGTGTGGCTTAGTCTCCAAATTCATTTTTGAAATCAAGCTTGCACTAGCCACATTAGTGCAACTCCCACTGTTAATGATCAAAGAGCATAACTTCCCTTGGATGAGACACCTCGCATGAAAAATATTTTCTTTTTGACAGTCATCCAATTCAACTGATTGACTACCCAACATCCTTCTAATCATGAATAAATCTCCTTCTGACTCTCTTTCCTCTTCATGCTCATCTTCATCGCCGGATGGGAAGATTCTGAAGAAGAATCACTAACTATTTCTCCATCCTCCTTAAGTAACATGGTCTTCTTAGTTGGACATTGAGAAGCTATGTGACCTCTTCCCAAACACTTGAAGCACTTAATTTCACTACTCCTTGCTTTCTTAAGTGCCTCGTCGGACTTATTTTGAGTTCTTTGATCTGTAACATTGGGATTGCTTGTTAATGAACCTCCCTCCTTCTTATTTCTGTCCTTCCAACCAGGAGAGTGAAAATTAGATGAACTCCTCCTCATGACGCTTTTTCTCTTCAATTGTTGTTCCACCTTAGAAGCTTGATGTACTAAGTCCTCCAACTCCACATTATTCTATAACTCCACAACATCCCTTATATCACTATTTAGCCCATGTAGAAAATGAGCCATAGTAGCCTCTCGATCCTCCATACCATTAGCTCTAATCATGGAAACCTCCATCTCCTTGTAATACTCATCAACACTTCTGCTACCTTGTATGAGTCGTTGGAGCTTGTTATGAAGGTCTCTTTGATAATGAGAATGAACAAACCTTCTTCTCATCAACCTCTTCATTTCTTCCCAACTATCCACCATGTGTTCTTCATATCTCACCATCTCCCTTTGTAATTGGTTCCACCAGATGATAGCATAGTTAGTGAATTCCATTGCTGCCACCTTCATCTTTTTATCCTCAGTGTAATTGTGGCATGCAAATAATTGCTCAATTTTCATTTCCCACTCAAAATATGCTTATGGATCACTTTTTCCTTGAAAAGTGGCTATGTTCAACTTTACTCCTTCAATTTTGTCCTCTCTAGCATCACCCTCATTATTTCTCCATCTCCTCCTTCTACCTCCACCATCATCACCATTTCCTTGATTTTCTAGCTGTTCAATTCTCCCATACAACTCCCTGGTATGTTCTGTCAACATTCTTTGCATTTGGGCTGTAATCGCATCGATAAGCAATCTATTGTCTCCCCCTGGAGGAGGGGTACCATTACCACCTGTACCTGCCATATTTCAAGTAAAGAACCAAAAAAAAATGAAGTAATAGGACCTCACCACTCCTCTCACGTGTTTATACTCAAAGATGTACCACTCATGTATAGTGCTCTCTAATAAGTGTTTGCCGTAACGCTCCAAAACAATTTAACTACGCTAATTCTGTAGCACAGGATTAACCTAGGTCAACTCAGAGACACTACCAATATAGTTATACTTCAACTCACTAATAGCAGTAAGGGAGGATTTTATCGAACAGTTTATATGCGTAAGTAAAACTTGCAAAAACGTAAACTAAGATTAAAGAACAACACAGAAACTAACAGAATTGAAAAGAAGTCATGTAAAACAGAATTAAAGCATCAATCCAATTCACCACACCAAGCTATTCGAATCATCATTGTTCTCAGAAATTTATCCTATTATGAAAGTTCATTCAATCTAATTAGAAGCAATTCAATCGACTTAACCCCTAAATTGATTGAAACCACAACCCTAACTAAAATATCATTCAATTAATCTGTGATTAATATTCGAAATTAGGAAATGAATCCATAACCTAATTCGCTTTCAATCCTAAACGCATTCATAATTATGAAAACATAATAGCAATTGAAGAAGAAAGTGAACATTCAAAAAGAATTCGAAATACCAAACCAGAACTCAAATTCTCCTTTTGCTTGGGTTGGATCCTTGGATTGATTGAGTAATTAGCCTCCCATGATCATCATCAGTGAAAGCCCCATGGAATGATTGCATGAAAATGGAAGAACAGCAAAACGAAAATGAAGAACAATGAAGAATAAGGAAGAACAGTTGAGAGAAAATAAGAGCAAGGGTTTTGATCCTAAAAACTTAAAGAGAGAAATGTAAAAACTGTTTTTACTAATGTGATGTAATGTGTAAAGTCTGTCCAATGTCACTAATATGTAGTGACTAAGTCTAAAGAAAAGAATGGGCCATGAACAAACCCATCAATTCTAATTATTTACTATTTACAACCATAAAAATCAAATTCACAGCCCAAAATATAAGGGTGGTGATTCTGACTTTGAAGCCCAAAATGACCCTCCAAATAGCAGAATTAGCCTCGACTTATTTCTGACAAACTTGTAGATCTTTTCGTTATCTTTCCAGGGACTACTAGAACTCTCCATTTGGAGTTTCATAGAGCTCTGTAGGTCCTATACAACAGATAGGTCAAGTGAGTATAAAATCCGAAAATACGCTACAATTAGCAATTAAGCCCACTTATTTGCCTAAGACAAAAACTGAATTAGAATGGAAAAATAAAAGTACAAGAGAAGTCAATTAAGCTAAGGAGGATAGAAAAATATTTAACTAAAAGCACTCCATCACTCTCTTTTATGGCTTTTTCTCTAATGTTTCACTCTTTGCCTTTTACCACTTGTTCCCTAACTTAAAGTTCTTACTTGAACCAAAACAATCTATAATCAAGAAGTACTTTAAAGGTAACAATCACATAGCTTAAATGAAATTCTAGCACCAACAAATGCAAAAGTAGTAAAGAACAATTTCACTACCAACAAACAAGCAAGACAAACTTTAATTTTATGGAAAAAAAAACAGTGATTAGATAAGACACTTGACACTTACGAATTTTATCAAACAAGTGGGGTGCAATGAACTAATGAACACAGCTGATGTACTTTTTTTTTAAAAAAACTATGCTGCAGACTCTTTTTTTTTTCTTCTTTTTTTTATAATCAAAATGCTTTTAATAATGAAATATGTAATTCTGTAATGAAGCTTTGAAGTTGCAGCAACTGAGAATCCAACTGAATTAAAACTCCCAACAAAACAAGCAAATATTTAACACTCAACAGAAACTTAGCCCAAATCACATGGATTGAAAGGATTAAAGTTCATGAACAATGATGAACATGGGATGAACTCAAGAACACAAATCCAGAACTGTATCAACTGAACAAGACTTGAATTGAAGGTAAAGTTGACATATGCACCTATTCTTGTCCTACCAAATTTTTCAAAATCTTTTGAAATTGAATGTGATGCATCCAATGTTGGCATAGGTGCGGTATTGTTACAAGAAGGCCACGCAATTGCTTATTTTAGTGAGAAACTTAAGGGTGTCATCTTGAATTATTCCACCTATGACAAGGAACTCTATGCACTTATTAGAGCTTTGCAAACTTGGCAACACTACATCCTTCCTAAGGAGTTTGTGATTCATAGTGACCATGAGTCACTCAAACATTTGAAAAACCAAGGAAATCTTAATAAGAAGCATGTCAAATGGATAGAGTTCTTGAAACAATTTCCTTATGTGATTAAACACAAGCAAGACAAGATTAATGTTGTGGTCGATGCACTTTCAAGGAGATATGCCTTAATCTCCATGCTTGAAATCAAGATGTTTGTATTTGATCACATAAAGGACTTGTATTCTGAAGACCATGACTTCTCTAAATTGTTGGAGTTATGTGAAAATGAGTCTCACCAAGGTTTCTTTAGGCAATAAAAGATTGTGTTTCCCTCAAAGTTCCTTGTGTGAAGCTCACAAATAGGGGTTAATGGGACATTTTGGGGTAGAAAAGACTTGGAACATATTGCATGAACATTTCTTTTGGCCTAAAATGAAACATGATGTCATCGAGTTTTGTTCTAATTGCATTATGTGTCATAAGGCCAACTCCAAAGTCATGCATCATGGTTTGTATACTCCATTGCCAATTCCTACCTCCCCTTGGACTGATATTTCCACGGATTTTGTATTTGGTCTTCCAAGGTCCAAGAGAGGCAAGGATTCAATTTTGGTGGTTGTTGATAGGTTTTCCAAGTTGGCACATTTCATTCCACGTCACAAAGTGGACGATGCTTGCCATGTGGGAGATCTTTTGTTCAAAGAGGTAGTGCGTCTTCATGGATTGCCTAGGAGCATTGTGTCGGATAGGAATTCCAAGTTTTTGAGCCACTTTTGGAAAACATTGTGGGAAAAACTTGAAACTAGGCTTATTTTCTCCACCACTTGTCATCCTCAAACCGATAGGCAAACTAAAAAATAGTGAATAGAACACTCTCACAACTCCTAACTTGTTTCATCAAAGGTAATTTGAAAACCTGGGAAGAGTGGTTACCCCATGTAGAAGTTTCTTATGATATGGTAACCAACTCTACCACTTCTTTTTCTCCTTTTGAGGTTGTTTATGGTTTTAATCCTTTATCTCCTCTTGATCTAATTCCCTTATCTAATGATTCTTCTATTCTAAGTAAGGATGGGCTTTCTAGAGTTGCTTTTGTTAGGGATTATAATAACCCTAAGTCCTAGCGCGAGCGGCGCAAGTTTTGGGCTCGAGCAGCGCTGGTTTCTGCAGAATTCTTCTGCAGAACTGTGGCGCTCCAGGCGCCATAGTTTCTGGAGTTCGCACTGATGGCGCGAGGGTGGCGCTATTGGCACCATGGGTTCTGGGAGTTGACGCCCGGGGCGCCAAGTTGGCGCGAGACAGCCCAAAGGATCTGCAGGGGGGGCGAGTGGCGCCGTTGGTTCTGGGGGTTGGCACGAGTGGCGCCATAGTGGCGCGAGGGGCGCCACAAGTACTGGAGGATGGCGCGACTGGCGCGGGAATGGCATGGTTGGCACCGTGGGCTCTGGAAGCTGGCGCGATCAGTGCGGCAACTTGGGTAGACCCACTATAAAAGGGGTCATTTTACGAAAAATTGCTCCAAAACACTTCCTTCTTCTTCCTCCAGCTACCCACCTCCATTGTTGGGTGCTCAAGCTTCCTTGACCCTTGTTTGTTCACCAAATCACCATCCTTAAACCTCCATTGTGTTGGAAAACATTTGGTGAGCTTGAATCCTTCCTCTTTTCTCCTTGAAAACCCCCAAATCAAGGAATCCCTTTTATAGGAAAATTTGTAGAACTCGAGTTCGACGAGGAACGACGGCGATTCCTTGGGCCTTCCTTGTCATATTTGAGGTAAGAAACTTGAGATTCACCACTTGATTTGTGAGTTGGGGTTTTGGGTGAATAGTGATCCACTTGTGATAGAGCTAGTATTAGCCTTGGGTCCTTTTGAAACATGTGTTTCGAATGTTGTGAAGATGAAGGATTAGCTCTCATATGTTAGTTTGGTGAACTTTGAGTTGTGGCTCTATGATATGCATGTCTAGTTGTATGCTAAGTTGCTTAGCTATGTGGTGACATGCTAGAGCCTTGGTTGGTGCTTTTGATATGCTTGGAGGCTGTTGGAACGGTGTCTTGTGTGTGAAAGAACCGTTCAAGCCATATGTGAACCCTTGAGCCTTTGGGGCTGTTGAGAGCTTTGAGCTCATTGTGTATGGCTTGTGTTGAGTCTAGGGTGACTCTAATGCCATGTTTCACATGAGATAGATCGTTGAGGGTCTATGAGATGGCTTGTGAGTGATGAGCCTTGGTGAACCTTAGGTTAGATGACCTTGTGGTTGGAAAGGATTGAGGTTCCTTTCTTTGAGACAGTTGAGAACCGTGTTATATGCTTAAGCTTGTATGCTTGTTTTGGCTTGATGATTGATATGAGCTGGTATGCCTTGTATAGGGCGTGACACCGAGGGTGTCGGTGGGGTGCCACAGATCAGGGAAAGAACTGCAGAGCTCGGCTTTGCCAGGTAAGTTCTTGGTCCCTTGTGGATGTTTCCCACTTGCTTGTGCTCCACCATACTCTGAGGGAGTGATGGTTGCATTCATGATGCATGCATTGATGGTAGTTGCATCCTCATAATGATACGTATGCTTGCATTTATGCTTGAGAAATGTATGATACCTGTTGATAGATCTTCTGGCCAGTTAGATAGATATGGACTTCCCTAGGAGATGGGTTTCCTCCTAGTTTGGTTTGCTCATGGTTGATGAGATCCCAGGGATCGGTGATCCCTCAAGACCAAGAGATAGGAGATGGGACATTCCTTCTATTCTCGGAGGTACCATATACGTGCATCCATGCATAAGGGGTAGCTCCCGATGGGACGGCACGGGTGTGAGTTCCGGTCTCACACTGAGGTTGGCGTTGGTGAGATCCGCCGTACATAGAGCAAGATGACTTGCTTGTATTGTTATGGGGGCCGGGAGGCTAATTGCTTGTGATGCCTGATGACTTGTGTCATGGAGAGTGAGCCAGGGTGGAGGAGATGCCTCTAAGGACCCTGAGCTTACTGAGATGTTTATCTCACCCCGTGTGGGGCTTATGTGGTTTCAGGTGACGCTTCTAGCAGAGAGGAGCGGTCTCAGGGCGGGAGGCCCCAGTAGAGACAGCATATGCTTGGCTGTGAGTCAGCTTGAGGAGAGCTTGGTGGCTCAGCTTTTTGGTGTTGTTTTGTACCCCTGTAAAGGGAAGACGTGTGTGTGTGTGTACACATGTTTTATGCTATATTTGTATAGACCTTGTATGCCCTCGTGTGAGGAAGGATCGGTGAGATCAAAAAGCATGTGGATGCTTATTCTTTTGTATAGACACTTCAAGTGTCAGATGTTGTTTATGTACATAACCAGTTATGTTATGTAATTGATGTTTCCTCCTGTTTATCTGTTGAGATAATTTGCGTATATCTGCCTATGGTTATTGTTTGTGTGATCTGGAGCAGCAGGGGCTTGTGTTGCTTTGTGATGCTTTATATTCCATACATAATGTAATCAAGAAATACGGTTTTCGATTTATGCTTCCGCAAAGAAATGTTTTTAAGTAAGTGATTAAGCGCTAATCTGATAATAATCATAATGTTAATACACCGGGTGCACACGGGGTGTTACCGGTATCTCCATGAAAGGGTGTGAAATCAAATGGAGAAAAAAATGGACCAATATGCATGACACACCAACAAAGGGAGAAAGTCCATAGTATTTGAACCCGGATATTGGGTTTGTGATACAATCCTAAAACCAAGGCAAGTGAAGGAAGACTTGGAATTACACACGGAGGCACTTCCTTGGGTGATTAAACGACCAATGACAAGGGATAGAGCTCAAACACTCCAAGATCATATACAATCCAGCCTAAATCTCTTGGCGAACCATGAAGAAGGCTACAAAATGCTGAATTTATCTGTTGTAATCAATTACAAGTAGCCTGTATTCGATTAAATACACTTGTATAAATGTAAGATTTCTAGATAGTTCTGTGATAATCGATTACAGTCCTATGTAATCGATTACATGGTCATCAATAGTGTAGTTTTTCAACTCAGTTTGAAGGTAATCGATTATTCCGTTGTGTAATCGATTACATGGAAGTGTGAGTTCCTGTGATAATCGATTATTGTGGCTTGTAATCGATTACCTGGTTTTGGGAGCTCCTGTGATAATCGATTATTTGGTGAGATAATCGATTATTTTGTTCATGAGTCAGTTTCCAGGCTGATATGGGCAAAGTAATCGATTACCAAGAGTTAGTAATTGATTATTTGTTCCAAAATAATCGATTACCATTTGAAATAATCGATTATTACCATTTTCTCTACAGAGGTGCAATTTTAGTTTTTAAAACAGCTGTTTGGATAGCCTCCCTTGGAAGCTACATTTGTATTTCATTTAGGACACATTTACATTTCATTAGCTTACAGTTTTGTGGCCTATATAAGCTACATTTCAACAGCTTGTAAGGACTTTTTGTCAAATGAAATAGAATGCACTTTGTGTGTGAGAGGTTGAGAGTTATTCTCCCTAGTTCTTAGTGAAGAACTTCTTATTTCTTATCAATAGCTTCTGAGCTATTGTGGTGATTCTTGCAAGACTTATTGGAATTCCTATTCCATGGTGTCAATCCAAATCCATTTCTGATCTTCTTCCATTGTTCCAATTCCTAAACCACAAAACGTGAAAAGCTGTCAAAAACAGAGCACTTCATACTCTTTTACTTTCCATTGAAGAATTTATTCCATTGCAAGGAAGATCGGGGCAAACAGGACTTGAATCAGTTCAGGAGTCCATGATTTGGTATCTAGAGCTTAAACCTTGTGGAATTCTTCTTCAATTTCAGTCTTGGGATTCTTCAAATGTAAAATTCTGCATTAGAGTCACAAGCGAAAATCCTTAGTAATTCCTTCTTTCTTGATGTTTTCTTGTGATTCTTTGTGCTGTAGTTTTGTTAAGTGTTGTGTCACAAAAACCCTAGGTTTTCTTCAAGTTTCCTTGTGAATTCATGTCTTCATGTTTCTCATGCTCTTCATGTGTTCTTCATAGTTTCCCTAATTTCTAGCTTTGATTCTTGTCAATTTGTGTAGTACTTTTAGAAACAAAAGAAAAACAAAAATAAAGAGAAAAAAAATTGCATCAAGTGTTATTAGAAAGCAAAAGAAAAATTGAAAAGTAGCTGGAAAACAGAAAACTAGAAACAAGCTACAAAATTACAAGTTTCAAAGTTGCTTGAACAACAAAAACAAGTAAAAGTGCATAACATCCAGAATTGATGAAATGTTTTTCAACAATTGAATTCATTGGCATATCTTTATTGTGAAGGTTGTTAAATCTGAAGTATTCCTTGAGTTGTTTCATAAATTCCAATTTGAGTAGTCCTTTCTAAATTGTGCTTTGTTGCTTGTCTCTTTAAAATTCCAAAAGTTTTGTCTTAGAAGTTTTCTATTCTTTGGACTCTTAAGCCTTGTCTAGAATCATTTCATATTTCACTTTAGCAAAGAGGCTTGATTAGACTTGAAGTTTTTGCCTAAGAATTAAAGAGAGAATAAGAGTGGAAAAAGGCAAGAGAGAATATTATAGAAAAAGCCTTGAAAGTGTGCAAACACGAGATTGAGAGTAAACACTTAGAGAGTGGTGAGGAATTTCTTATATATACTTGTGTTTTGCTAACAATTTCTGTGAAGGATGAGTTCAAGTGGAGGAGATGTCTTGTCACCTAAAACTTCTAAGTTGATGAGAGCCATGACTAAGCAAATGGAGAAATTGCAAACTAGAATGGATGCAAAATTTGAAGAAATGCAAAAGGGGAAAACAAGAAAGAGTAGTTCCATGGGAAGTGTGGATGGATTGTGTCACGACCGCTTCTATTACGTATTTAATTTGATTTGAAATTGAAATGACAGCTTTTATTTCGCTTTTATTTTTCATTGGTGACTAAAATTTTTCGAAAATAATAATAATAATAGTAAAGGCTCAAATTAAATTGGTTAAGTTTTAAAAAAATGCTTTTTAAGAAATATAAAAGTTTACGCATAATTCTTAACGTAATCCATGACGTTCACTCACACATATACACACCACATATACATACCCTACAGTCCATTATCACAAATCCATAGTCCAATACATAAACAGTCCATGGTACAGATCAAAGTATAGATCATCAAAAGCAGAGAATCATCACAACAGCTTCATCACATCTTCTAGTACGACATCCATATCACTGTTCCTCTGCTCGCCCAAATCATTTGGGGTCATCACAGGTGTCAACCACAAGACACAAAAAAGGGTAAGTCATGATAAACAAAATTTAAATATATACAGAAATATTAAATATACGTAACTAGTTAGATAAAATACAGAGAATATATTATAGCAGTTATTAATCATATTTTACTCCACACATGAATTAAATCATCTATTTTCCACACACAACACGTAAGAA